>CAUYON010111114.1:0-17377 GCA_963573935.1 Arctocebus calabarensis | reverse complement strand
GCTGCAGACGTGTAGATTTCCACAGCAAGTAGCACTCTTCAGCCAGTTTCCTGTTGGCTGCACCACCTTTTGTCTCCTGGATTGCTTCTTCCCAGTGCGCCGTCCTTAGATCAGTAATGCACGTGCTCCAGCATGCCTCTCCTGCTCGCCCCGGCCGTGTCGATGAGCGTGTTGTCCAGGTCGAAGAAAACGGCCCGCACGCGGCTAAGCCCCATTTCGCCAGCAGCCCGCCGCGTAGCCCGCCACCTCGCAGCCGCCGCCCGCGCCTGCGTGCCTATATCCCTATTTCTATCTCTATCTAAATGTATCCCTATTTTGATATGTGTATATATGTATATATACATTGAATATATGTGTAAATACATACATTGTAGTGTATATATACATTGCGTATATATGTATGCATATACAATGTATATATATTAGCTAAATAATAGGTAATAGGGCATAAGACAAAAAATGTTTAATCTTCAATAGAGAATAGGTCTTTTCCAGAAAGTATCCAGCCCCATAGTATCAAAACTAGAGTATACATGTATGAATACTTTCTAGAAACCACTCCCATACTTTGATTTTGATGAATTTATAAATCTCTTGTAATCAAAGATAGTGCCACAATGTATAGCACTTTATTAATACTATTAAATACTTCTATACAGTGTGCAGTATAAATATAACCGTGATTGGTCATGCAGTTCCTGGGGCAGAATAATACACTGCATTATCATTCAGAAACTTTATTTATTTATTTATTTATTTATTTATTTATTTATTTATTTATTTAAGACAGAGTTTCACTATATTACTCTCTGAGTACCAGGGAAACACATCTCACAGCAACCTCCAACTTGGGCTTCAGAGAGTGTCTTGCCTCAGCCTCCTAAATAGCTGGGATTACATGTGTCTGCACAACACCTGGCTATTTTTTTGTTGAAGTTATATTGTTTTTTTGTTTGTTTGTTTGTTTGTTTTCTTTCAGCAAGCTGGGGCCAGGTTCGAACCAGCCAGTGCTGGTGTATGTGGCTGGCGCCCTAACCACTGATCTATGGGCACTGAGCCCATTCAGAAACTTTAATTAAAATGCTAGTAGCATATTAGGATTTACTTTTAGAATAATTAGAAAAGTAAAATTATTCTATGTTTTAGTCTGAGATGTAACATAATAAAATAAAAGCAATTTTAGCAAAAGAGTAATGTTGGGACAATAAAGTATCATAATCGTTATGTCATTGTGAACTAATTTTCTATTAACTTTATGAATTCAAAAGCATATGACATCACCTATGTCTAAATAAAAATGGTGACTATAACATAAACATGTTTTTCAATTACTTTCAAATGTGTAAATATAAATTATCTGTTTTAATTGAGTTATATCATTCTTAGCCATAAGTATATAAAGTTTTAATTTAAACTAAATGTAATATACTACTTTTCATCTTCAGCTGGTTAGTAGTTCAGCTGGTAGAAATCATGATTATAAAAACACATTTTATAGCACTTACCATGTACAAGGAATTACTCTGAACAACACATCAAGGAACGTATGTGTGTTTACATTCACATTAACTTCATGTTTAGATGGTAATGCACAGTTTTTAGTATCAATATTCAAATAACAAAACAGTAAGTGATACAACATGGACTTCAACTTCAGCCATCAGATTCCAGAATTCATTCTTTTAAAACATGGGAGGAGGTGGCGCCTGCAGCTGAAGGAGTAGGGTGCTGGCCCATAGACTGGAGATGGTGGGTTCAAACCTGGCCCTGGCCAAAAACGGAAAATCTAACTAACTAACTAACTAACTAACTAACTAAATAAATAAATAAATAAATAAAATAAAATAAAATAAAAACCATGGGAGGGTAATATATACTATGCAGTGTAAGCTATTTATGCAAAATTGCTAAAGGTACATGTACTATGTGGTGGTGTAAAAAGAATAAAATATGTGGAGGATGATTTCTTTGTAAATATTATTACATACTTATCTGTGATTTCAGAAAGTCATCCCTGTTCATTACACAAACACATTGAGATCAACACGAAGTGCATTACCCTTAAGTGTTTTTATTTAGTTTGGATTTATTTGATTATATGACATTGAATGAAATATTTTCTCTCATAGTGTCCTGCACCTTTCTCATCTCAGTATCCCTAAAAGAGCACAAATCACGCCCTCTCACTATAGAAACTCCTTCAAAATAACTTCTAAATAACAAAACTTAGAAAATAAAAACTCATTCTATTGCTCTTCCACATTAAGAGTAAAGCAATATTTTCGTTTGATAGAATTTGGCTATGATCATGAATAATATTTGTTATTTACACTATACAGTGAAATAAATTTAGGAAGTGCAAATGAGGATTTTAAATGTCATGGCAAAAACTTCACTCAGTGTTTGTACTAAGAGATTGAGAAAAACGTATCTGGCCACATATATTTATATTTACATATTGAATAAGCCTTATGTTGTAATGAGTTTTTCAAATGCTTAAAAGGAAATTGGAGCATAGAAAAAAACAGCTTGAAACAATTATTTCCATAGCAGGGGTAGATTTAATCAAATAATCAGTGATATTAAAAGTAGCAGAGATTTATATAGAATTCATTACTTCTCATTTTTATATCCTCAGACAATAATGGTCTTATTATGTCTATATTATAAACAAGAAAATGGGAACGAGGCAGCTTATCTGTTATATGACAGTGAATCACTAGGTTCTGGAAGGTAGTGGCCAGGGAAGATGAAGGAGAAACATCCTATGTTCCTTATTTCTGAACTTCATCTGTAATATATAATATACTATTTTATATCAAATTAATATTATTCAAATTAACTTTAAAATCACCCACAAAGACTAAGGTTAAAGTGTCTTCTTTTAATAGAATACCTCTCTGTGAGGTTTCAATTCATAGTCCAGTTTTAAACTGTTTTTAAAAAAATTGTATGTGTTCAACTGCTAATGACACTAACTATATTTCAGAACTTACTGTGATCCATTCATTTTACATTCCAGGCACAGAAAAGGCATTTTTATAACTTATGTATTCTAGAAAAAACAGTAATACTTGATATTTTCACTCCATAGGTAAATATAAATACACATCAGTATTGATTTTTAGAGTGTTTCCACAAAAGCTTAATTATTGCCAGTAAAAAGAAGGTCATATGCAGAGGTTAAATGAAGCTACTTCTAACTTGGGACAACTTTTTTAAAGAAAAACATTCTGGTTAACCAAAGTCATACCTCCTCCTCTTAATTTTCCGACTAAGTGAGCTTTATTCTTGTTCTACGGTGAAAAAATTGTAGCAAATGTATAATTAATAGGGACAACTCCAAGATCTGCCTATTTAATATTTCACCCTTTTATTCATCCTTGCCAGGTAGGATAATTAATCTAGGCATTAAAAAATAAGTTTCTCACATGCAGGGAATATATTTTCTGAAAACATTAAAGTTGAATCAAAATATAATACTGAGTTTCTGTGTTAGTATGTCTGTGGGGGTTACATCTTTTTAAAAGATAATATTTTAAAAGTATTTACTTATATATCAATTCAAGATGTAAATAATTACTAAGAAAATATAATTGTTTAGGCACTAATATTGGTGTGCTGTTGGAGTATTTGGGAGAAATCTATTACTTAGACAGCCAAAATATAATGAAATAAATGGAACATGATTTGATTAGGAATAAAAATGTTACAGCAAAAAATAGATAAGTTTAGATAGAATATGTGTATCAGATAGAGTTTCGCCTTATAAGATTAAACAAACATTATATAGGCAGAAGTTTAATGAAGAATGGAAAGGTAAAACATATAGGCCTCTTATAATCACATAAATTAATGTCTGAGTCTGACACTTTTGAGTTGTGTATTTCTAGACAAGTCATTTCATAATTTTGTGCTTGAACCCCTAGTTCTTTTCTGGATAATCTCTATACTGTTTCCTAACTGATATTCCAAAATCCATGAAGCCAAAACAGAGGAAGTATTTGCTAGGGCTTATGTTGAAGAATTAAATTAATACAAGAAAACTGAAAATTAGATAGTATAACTTGGCAATCATTGGTGAACGTCTTTAAACGAAGTTAGAAGATAGCCATAGAAAATAGAAGAATGTTACAAGGGCATGGATAGGAAACAAATGATCCTGTGCTCAGTTTTTGATACTTAGAACAGCAGGACAAAGATATTGTAAATTCAGAGATATGCCCTAAACCTCTGTGCGTGTCCATGTGTCTGGTTGTGTGTATATAGGAAGAGACACAGAAAAAGGGAGAGAAAATATAATGATTTTAAATATTGAGTATTATTCTATATGTCCAGATTCAGTACAACCATAGGGAAAAACAGTCATTACAATAATTGGGGATTATTTTATGTCAAATTTTATAGAGCATTTTTAATATGATATTGTACCTGCTACAGAAGAAATAGCTAAAATAAATACATATTATCTTAAAATAAATGTTAGAGATTTTGAGTCAACAATTTTGATTAATGTACATCTATCATTATGATTAGCAATATAAATGCTATGCCAAGAGTGCTGTCATTACCATGATCTTTTGTATAACAATTAAGATTAAAGAGAAGACAGACAGCTTACCTCTGGAGAAACTCCAAAATATGAGATACATCTTACCAGAACTTAATTGGAGAAATTGGAAAAAAAAAAAAGGCATAAAAATTATTAAGAAGGGGAAATACGTTTTCAAATCTATCATCTTATAAGAATGTCTTATTATTATTAGAGAAAGAAAATAAGAAAACTATCCAAGAAATAAATTTTTGTTACTAATGTTACGTAAAATCAATGTCACCTTATTCTAAACTCAATTCAAAATTGAGAACAGACAAGTTCTGATATGTTCATAGTACATGTATAGAGTAAAATGTAGATTAGCAGAACTGCCATAATAATAGCAGAAATATAAGTAGAATTATTAGCTAAGAAGTAATAACCCCATTTATTGCAATTATATAATTTTTAAAGTAATTAATATATAGTCAATTTAATCTTCAAGCTATTTACTTTTATTATTATGCTGATAGAAACTGAGAACCTAATAGATTAAATTAATCACAAGAAAATCAACAACTAATTAATGATAGTTAATATTTAATTTATATTTTTCTAGCTTAACTGTCTACATTCTTTTGAAATAAACAAAGTATATTCAGTGAAATTGGAAGGTCAAAATTTGTAGTAAGGTCTGAGTATTTATGATCTTAAGTATTTTAAACTCTAATTTTCATAGTAAAATCAAAGAAACATACAATTGTTTTAAGTTAACAATAACCCAAGAAGAGGTTTTATTCTCTATAGGAAATCAAGAAGGAGGAGAGGAGCAAGATGGCAGCCAAGTGACAGCTTCCTTGCAACTGGGCACAGTGAGACTGTGGAGAGAAGAATTCAGGCATCTCTGGCTGGTGGGACTGCCCAGAAACATCCCTGTGGGGACATAGGGAGTCAGCGAGAGACTTTTGGAACCCACGAGGAGGACAAAAGCACAGGAGAACTGGCAAGTGGTTGTATATGTTCATTTGGTCTAATCCTGTTGGCAGCTGTAAGTACAGAAGCAGTGAGATTACAAACTAGAAAGGCCTTATCTGTGAGCTGTTCTTTTTTATTTTTTTTATTTTTTTGGACTTGGCACTCAGTTGAACTACCTTGGGAGAACTTGGGCGAGAGTATGGAGGACATTAAGTGTTGTCTGGGGCTCAGACTGTGCTGCTGAGTTGGGTGGAATTAATAGTGTTCGGCTGTGGGCCACACAGAGACATTGTGGGAGAACGGCCCCTGCAAGCTCCACTCTCAGGGTCGCAGAGTGTAGATCATTGGGAGGGAGACCTTGGGCGAGTAATCTACTGACTGAGCAGCCTTACAACCTCGGCCTCAGGGGCGTAGAGTGAGACCGTTTTTGGCATATTAGATAAGTGGGCAGCCACTTCAGGAGTGATCCCTGCAACAAGTGCTTTCCTGAGAAAGTTACTGCTTAGTTAAGGTTAACAGTTTAAAGGGTCTTTTAAGCAGGCTAAGGAGATTTAGACTCTCCACTCGACGGGGTTTGAGAAATCAGCAAAGGCTTCTAGTCTCCATCTCGTATAGCAGTATAAACACTGTGATTAACATCTCATACCCCAGAAGATCACCTATTGCCCAGACAATATTCAGCAAGATATATACATATATATGTATGTATGTATATGTGTGTGTGTGTGTATATATATATATATATATATATCTTTGTTTTTGTTTTGTTTTGTTTTAATTTCAACATTTTCCCTCTAGGTTTTTCTTTTTTTTTTTTTCTAACTTCATTTTTCTAATTTAAATATAATTTTCCATTTTTGCCTTTCTTAACAACTAGAACTTCATTTTTGCTAGTGTTCTTACCCCTGTTATTTGATTTTTCCCCCAATTTTATCTTGTAACATTTTCTGTTTGCTTGTTTTGGTTTGGTTTATAACATTTTTGTCTTTCCTCTCTACTTGGTGGAGGTGGGGTACTGTGTCTGAACAGGCTGGCAAAGAGATGCTGACCTCAAGGGAACCATCCAACCCAGCACCCCAGAGGTTGGGGATATTTCAAGTGAGGTCAAAGTACCCTGCTGTACACCTAAATTTCTCCTGTCTCCCTCTTTCTGTGCCTCTCTTCTTTTTGTCAATATTTCACTTTATTCACCCCTTCTCTTTTCTCTTTTTTCTTTCTTCTTTTTTTTTTTTAATCTTTTTTCCCTTCTTGCTATTCAATCTTCTCATCCTTCTAGTCCTGTACAAAAAGGACTCATCAAAACCCTAGGACAGAGGCACAATAACTTAAAGAGCAAAAAGAAGTGAAAAGGAAATTAGTGCAAGGAAACAGATAAAAGAAAACACTCTTGAAGAAGAATCATCAGAAAAATCCTGGAAACATGAAAAACAAGCCCAGAGCAACCCTCTCAAGAGACCATGAGGTACCTACTATAGAAGATTCCACCTACAAAGAAATGGTAGTAATGACAGAAAGGGAATTTAGAATACAGATGATGAAAACAATGAAGGAAATGATGGAAGCAATGAAGGAAACTGCTGATAAAGTGGAAAATAGCCCAAGGAAATCCAAAAACAGAATCAAATAAGAGATGAACGATATGAAGAATATAGAAAGGGTATAACTGAGTTGAAAGAACTGAATCAGTCAATTAGGGAACTTAAAGAAGCAATAGAAAGTATCAACAACAGATTTAGACCATGAAAAAGAAAGAATCTCAAAGGTAGAGGACAAAGCTCTTGAGATAACTCAGATAGTTAAAGAGGTAGAAAAGAAGAGAGAGAAAGCAGAACGTTCACTGAGAGAATTATGGGACTTTATGAAGCATTCAAACATATGAGTTATAGGTATCCCAGAAGGGGAAGAAGAATGCCCCAGGAGAATGGAAGCTATACTAGAGAATATTATAAATGAAAATTTCCCAAACATCAACAAAGATTCTGACACAGACCTTTCAGAGGGATCCCCAGGTCACTCTTTAGGTCATCTCAACTCTAACAGAGCTTCTCCAAAGCTCTGTCATAAATTGGTCCAAAATCAAGACAAAAGAAAAGATTCTGCTAACTGCCAGGAGTAAGCGCCACTTGATCTAACGGGGCAAATCCATCAGGGTGACTACAGACTTCTCTAATGATACTTTTCAAGCAAGAAGACAATGATCATTGATCTTTAATCTACTTAAACAGAACAATTTCCACCCCAGAATTCTATATCCTACTAAGCTAAGCTTTAAAACTGACAAAGAAATAAAATCATTTACTGATGTGCAAACATTGAGGAAATTTGCCACAACAAGACCAGCTCTACAGGAAATACTTCAACCTGTTCTCCACACTGATTATCAAAATGGATCAACAGCAAAATAAGAACTCAGAAATTAAAGGACGAAAACTAACTTCCATATTTCTGCAAGAGATAAAACTAAGCAATGGACTCTCACAAAATAAGATGAATAGAACACTACCACACTACCAGAACTCTGAGTTAAGGGTTGGAAGACAAATTTTCAGTCAAACAGAATTCAGAAGAAAAGGGGGATTGCAATCTTATTCTCAGATACATGTTAATTTAAAGCAATTAAGGCAAAAAAGACAAAGATGGTCACTTTATATTGGTCAAGGGAAAAATATAACAAGAAGACATTCAATTCTAAATATTTATGCACCCAATTTAAATGCTCCTAGATTCTTGAAACAGACCTTACTCAGTCTGAGCAAAATGATTACCCTGTAACACCATAATAATAGGGGACTTTAACACTCCTCTTACACAGCTGGACAGATCCTCTAAACAGAAATTAAAAAAAGATACAAGTAACTTAAATTAGATGCTAGAACAACTGTGCTTGATAAACCCATATAGGACACTCCATCCCAAAGATAAAGAATATAAGTTCTTCTCATCACCCCATGGAACAGTCTCCAAAATTGAACATATCTTAGGACACACAAAAAACCTCAGCAGAATAAAAAAAAAATTGAAAATTTACCTCGTATCTTCTCAGACCACAAAGCACTAAAGGTGGAACTCAACTCCAACAAAAAGGTTCAACCTCACACAAAGACATGGAAATTAAACAACCTTCTGTTGGGTGCAGGAAGAAACAAAAGTGAAAATCATTAACATCCTTCAGCACAACATTGAAGACGCAAGCTACCAAAACCTGTGGGATACTGCAAAACAGTTCTGAGAGGAAAATTTAAATCGCTTTAGGTGCCTATATTAGAAAAACAGAAAGAGAGTGCATCAACAAACTCACAAGCCATGGTATGGAATTGGAAGAAGAAGAACAATCTAAGCCTAAACCCAGCAGAAGAAAAGAAATAGCCAAAAGTAAATCAGACATCAATGAAATTGAAAAATGAAATAATTATTCAGAAAATTAATGAAACAAGGAGTTCATTTTTTGAAAAAATAAATAAAATAGATAATCCTTTGGCCAGACTAACTAGAAATGAAAAAATAAAATCTCTAGTAACTGCCATCAGAAATGATAAAGGAGAAATAATAACTAATGCCACAGATATACAAGAGATCATCTCTGAATACCACAAGAAACTCTATACCCAGAAATTTGACAATGTGTAGGAAATGAATTAATATTTGGAATCACACTCTCTCCCTAGACTTGGCCAGGAAGAAACAGAGCTCTTGAACAGACCAATTTCAAGCACTGAGATCAAACAATAAAAAATCTTCCAACAAAAAATGACCTGATCCGGATGTCTTGAATCCAGAATTCTATCAAACCTTCAAGGGAGAGCTTATTTCCATACTGCAGGAATTATTCCAAAAAAATTGAGGAGGAAGGAATCTTCTCCACTACATTCTATGAAGCAAACATCACCTTGTTACCAAAACCAGGAAAAGACCCAACTGAAAAGGAGAATTTCAGACCAATTTCACTAATAAATATAGATGCAAAAATTCTCAACAAAATCCTAGTCAATAGACTACAGCTTATCATCAAAAAAGTCATACATCATGATCAAGTAGGTTTCATCCCAGGCATGCAAGACTGATTTAACATACACAAATCCATAAACGTCATTCACCATTTTAACAGACGCAAAAACAAAGCCCATATGATGCTCTCAATAGATGCAGAAAAAGCATTCTATAAAATCCAGCATCCTTTTTTAATTAGAACACTGAAGAGAACAGGCATAGGTGGTATATTTCTTAAACTGATCAAAACTATCTATGACAAACCCACGGCTAAAGTTTTACTGATTGGAGTAAAACTGAAAGCTTTTCCTCTTAGAACTGGAACCAGACAAGGTTGTCCTCTGTCACCATTCGACATAGTACTGGAAGTTCTAGCCAATACGATTAGGCAAGACAAGGAAATAAAGGGCATCAAAATGGAACCCGAGGAGGTCAAACTCTCCCTCTTTGCTGACGACATGATCTTATACTTAGAGAACCCCAAAGACTCAACCACTAGTCTCCTGTAAGTCATCAAAAAATACAGTAATGTCTCAGGATATATAATCAAGTCAGTAGCCTTTGCATAATGCAATAATAGCCAAGACGAGAAGCTAATTAAGGATGCAACTCTCTTGACCATAGCTTCAGAGAAAATGAAATACCTTACCAAAGAGGTGAAGGACCTCTATAAAGAAAATTATGAAACCCTAAGGAAGGAAATAACAAAGGATATTATCAAATGGAAGAACATACTACGCTCATGGCTGAGAAGAATCAACATTGTTAAAATGTCTATACTCCCAAGCAATCTACCAATTCAATGTCATCCCTATTAAAATATTCTACGCTTTTGGAACCCCAAAAAGCCCAGATACCCCATGTAATTTTAAACAAAAAGGAGAAAACTGTAAGTATCATGTTACCAGACCTCAAACCTTACTGTAAGGCAATCCTAACCACAAAAGTAGGGTACTGGTACTGTAAGGCTATCGTAACCACAAAAGTAGGGTACTGGTACAAAGAAACAGAACAGAGAACCAAGATATAAAACCTTCTAGTTAGAACCAACTGATCTGATCTTCAAAAAAGCAGATGACATACACTGGGAAAAGAATCACTTTCCTATAAATGGCACTAGAAAAATTAGATAGACGCTCCCAGAAAATGGGCTTTTCTTTTTTATTTTAAGACATTCATGAACTACATATTTATATCACTGTCTATTCAAAGTACATTTTTGTCCCATCAGTTCCTTAGTTTAATCAAAATTCATTTTAAATATGACCCTGTGTTCTATTAAAAATTGCATTTATATTAGCACAAAATTTATATTTACATTATCAGAAAACCATGTTTTCTTTAATATTAACTTTTTAGAATCATTTTACGATAACATTTCTCCAATGTCCGACATTTTATTATTGGCATAATGAATTCCCAAAAGCTTTAATTTATTTGCATTAATTGGACGAAAAATATCAAACTGTTATTGAATTAATTCACTTTGCCTATTGAAGTATTTGATGACACTGATATCAAATGATTCTAGCATGCATCCTTAACTGCTAGTGAAATATTTTTTCTGTTAAATAAATCAGTGTATTACGAGCTATTATACATTATCTAGGTGCTCTACTGATGGGAGGGTATTGTTTGGATAAGTAACAAGAGATAGAATGTAATTTGCAAGTTGATATACATTATATTGCTTTAATTTTCACAAAATCTACTAGTTATATCATAATAAGCTTTTTACATGATTGGGTTAAGCTGATGCCTCATGAGATAAGCCTGATTCATTTTATTTCCCAATATTTATTTCCCAATAGTAATTTAAATTTATGAACATTTGTTTTTCTGAGGTTCAGAACTAAATTTTTAAACAGAATTGCTAATACTTAGATTCCGTTTAAAACCCTGAATGTTCATACAAATTTTCATATAATTATCATTACTGGTTTATTTTCATTGTAGTACATAGCTCCAAATCACTTGTATTAAAAGGATCACATTTATGGGTGGCGCCTGTGGCTCAGTAGATAGGGCACCTGCCACATATACCGAGGGTGGCAGGTTCAAACCCAGCCCCGGCCAAACTGCTACAAAATAATAGCTGGGTGTTGTGGCTGGCGCCTGTAGTCCCATCTACTCAGGAAGCTGAGGCAAGAGAATCACCTAAGTCTAGGAGTTGGATGTTACTGTGAGCTGTGTGATGCCAGAGCACTCTACTGAGGGCCATAAAGTGAAACTCTGTCTCTAAATCCCAAAACCAGAGATGTTGGCATGGATGTGGAGAAAAAGGAACACTTCTACATGGCTGGTGGGAATGCAAACTAATACGGTCCTTTTGGAAAGATGTTTGGAGAATACTTAGAGATCTAAAAATAGACCTGCCATTCGATCCTCTACTAGGTATATACCCAGAAGACCAAAAATCACATTATAACAAAGATATTTGTACCAGAATGCTTACTGCAGCCCAATTCATAATTGCTAAGTTATGGAAAAACCCAAGTGTCCATTGACTCATGAATGGGTTAATAAATTGCGGTATTTGTACACCATGGAATATTATGCAGCCAGAAAGAAAGATGGAGACTTTACCTCCTTCATGTTTACATGGATGGAGCTGGCAAATATTCTTCTTAGCAAGGTATCCCAAAAATGGAAGAAAAAATACCCAATGTACTCAGCCCTAATATGAAACTAAGTTATAGCTTTCATATGAAGGCTATAACTCAATCAGTACAGGAACATGTGGAAGGGGGCAAGGGAAAGGAACAGAAGGGGATGAAAGGTGGAGAAAGGGTGATGGGTGGGTCCACATCAAGGGTGCATCTTAGAAAGGTGCAGGTGAAGTTCATTAATTGTAGAGTATAAAGGTTTGAATGCAATAACTAAGAAAATGCCATGAAGGCTAAGTTAACCAGTTCTGTGAAAGTATTTCAGACTGTATAGGGAACCAGCACATTGTACCCAGCTATGATTTATATTTAAAAAAAAGTATCACAGATTCTTAAAGTAATATTTTGAGCCATGCTGTCCCAAATTATTTTTCCTTGCAATACTAAAATGATATAAACAAAACATTTTAAAAGCAGTACACTTTTTTTGTGTGTTCTCATCTCCTTTCTAAGATTACAATTTGATTAAAAATAAATAGCCAGATAAATTTGTTTAGACATTAGTGTTGAAATTAATCATACAAATTTCTCTTTCATAGTCATAAAAAAAAGTCATGTCATTTTTTTAAATTTTCTCATAACTTACTAGAATGCCAATCTTTGTAATATTTTATATGTATATTTTCTTTGTATTAAAAATAATTTTCTCTATCTTTAAAAATATTTCAAACTTATGGAAAGTCAAAAACAAAACAGACATGCTTTTTTTATGTGTACATTATCACAACACATATCAACAGTTCATAAAAAGTGGCAAAGTGTCATGCATATTCAATTTTTTTCCAAACAGGAGCCATAATTTACTCATTTTCTTGAATAATCTGTTTTACTTGTTTTTCTGCCTACTATACCTTGAATAATTTAAATTTAGTTACTTCAATATTATGTAGTAATTCTTCCAGTGGGTGAGAGTAGTTTTACATGTGATTCATCAAGTCAGACCATCTTTTAGGCAATCCAGAAAATACCATGAATTATGTTTAATTAGTTCAAAAGAATGTTAGAATCATGTTAGAATAACTGATGCAGTTGAAATTGCATCTCCTACTAACAAATTCTGCATCATCCATGGCACAAAGACATCTCCATTTCCAGCCAAAATTCTAGACTGCATTTTTTTGTTCTTATCTGTGCTATTATTAAAGTTTCAATTAATGAATTTAATTACAGGTTACTTTTTAAATCTACACATAACCCAAAGCCTGCCTTTATAAAAGTGAACAGTCAATGATTCAGTAATGAGTTCAAAGTTTTTCTTTCTCATACAGTTATTCAAAATGTACAAAATAAATCTCAGTTGTTTAACATGACTCTGTCCTTATCACAATCAACTTAACCTGAGTAACATTTATTTTAAAATTTTATAAATGTCATTATAAAATTTCACTAGCCATAAAACCATATTCTTGAGTTTTCTCTTCTAAGGGGTAATAATTTGCTTTCTCATGCATTTTAGCAATTTTACATATTTTGGCATTCAGGATCAAATTCTGAAATTATTTCCTCATAAACCAGAATATTGTTTTCTGTAATTAGAAAATTATTTGAGTCATAAGATTATCATTATTATTGGCTAAATATTAAAGAATCAGTATATTATTTTTAAGAACATTATGCCAATGTTCTTTAATAGCATGCTACACTTTATCTTTTTTTAGTAGTAATTTCTACACGGTGGGAATTACTCACCTTGATTGTTTGTAGATCTGAAAAATTAAACCAAACCCTTTCTAAATGTTTGCCTTCTTTGCTTTATGCCATTTTTTTTTCAAAACTCCAACTTCTTATTTTCTGTTATCTATTAAGATTTCAAATTTTACTCAGGACCTATGTTCTAAATGTTTTAAAAATAAAGTTAAACTCTATTTATGTGTAATAAAAGTAATATACTTTCATAAAAGTAGAAGACTGATTTTAATGCTCTATGCTTCAAAGATCTAGAGACTATTTTGATGCTAAAAACAAAAAATGCCCTATAATTGTGACACAAACAGAAGGCTCTAAACTAAAAGCAGCAGAATGAAGAAAGATGTGCATAAATACGGTGTGAAAACTAACAAAACACTCACACCCATCACTTGTGCTTATATCTAGAATTTAATCACATGTCCACCCCTATCTATAAGAGTTGCTAGAAAACATGTTTCTTCTGGGTAGAACTGTGGCAGGTTGTGGTGGGGGAGGGGATTCATTAACGAGGAAATAGGAAAAAAAGAGTAAACATCTCTGGTGAACCATTAAATCAGAACCATGTAGTAACACTTAATATATGTTTTTTCATATGATTCATATTTTTCTTTTTCCACTTGAATCTAGCTTTAAAATGCTACATTTAAAATTATCTTGAACTTACATATCCTGTCTTTCCTGGAATATAATTTCTGAATTTAAGGTGGAATATCCTTTTAATTAATTGCTAATTTTCTAAGATGTTTATTTAGAATTTTATATATGTATGTGTATAATACATGTACCCATATGTATGTTGCATTAAATATGTATGTATAAAGATAATGCTCCAAAAAATTTTATATATATTATCTTTATAAGTTTTTAAAGAGTTTTTTTAAAAAATAGAACTTACCATAAAATGGATGTAAAATAGTATTTAGGTGAAATGTGTTACATATTTATATGCATATATACACATCCACAGAAAAATCATACTACTTTGGAGCTACCCTGTTCTCTGTGGCAATTAAAATCTTGTATTATAAAATAAGTTACATATTCAGATTTATTGGAATAGAAGGTATCTTGCATTATTTTATGCATTTTAAATCTTCCCCATATTACTTGGTATTCTGCACTTCTCATTTCTAATTCTGTTTTTATTTGTACTTTTGCATTCTTTTGTTAATTAGATTGTCAAGTGATTATTTTATTTCAACTGAAAGTAACTGCTCCACTGACTTTCCAAGTCTATTTTGTTGAGACTCATATTTAAAGCTGCTGTGCTACCAATGAAAGTAATATCAATTACCCACATATACTGTTGGGCTGCTTATCTTGTGAGGTTCTCTGATCCTAGGATCTAAGTCCATAAATGGTAGCATAATGTCTTAGTATATACTAATGTACCTGTTGTTAATCCTGAGAGAAAATAATAGATGAATTGTGCATAACATAGATCTTTTTATATTTTTATTAAGTCATATATACATAGATCCTGAATACATTTATGTCTTTGTGGGATTGATGAGTTTGTACAAATAATCAACAAATGAGTTGATTATTTGTACAAATTGGAGTGCTTACATCCTACTAATTAACATAGCTTTCACCTCATTTACTTAATCACAGTTTTAAGACATTTGAGTTCAATACTTGATAGATTTGACTTGTACCCTTGTAATATTCTCCATAGGTGTGGTCCCACCATTAACCCCCCCTCTATGGAACCACCCCCCTCTCTTCCCACCCTCCTCCCCTTTCGTCCTTCATCATGGGCTATAGTTGTGAATCATCTCTCATATGATAGTGCGAATGATTATAAATTAGTTTTATAGCAGTACTGAGTACATTGGATACATTTTTTCCATTCCAGAGTTACTTTACAAAGAAGAATATTTTCCAGTTCCATTCATGTAAGCATAAAAAAGGTAAAGTCTCCATTTTTTAATGCTGCATAGTATTCCATGGTATACATATACCACAATTTATTAATCCATTCATGGGTCGATGGTCATTTGGGCTTCCTCCAAGACTTGGCAATTATGAATTGATCTGCAATGAAGAATCTGGTGCATATATCCTTGTTGACAAGTGATTTTTGGTCTTTTGGATATACACCTAGTAAAGAGGAATTGTAGGAGCAAATGGCAGGTCCACATTTAGATCCCTGAGTGTTCTCAACCAGGAAACTGGTTGAATTGTGTTAGGGACAATATTTTATCTGAATGGCCACATGTTTTAATCCTCACTGGGCAGTGTTTGCAGACAGAATCTGAAGATGACTTTATGAAAGACTATGACAATGGGCTTCAAAAATAGGACTCAGTTTTCTGAAAAGGGGACAGAAGCTGACTGGAAATAAGGAGTACCATTAAAAAAAGCTGAAGATGATAATCAACCGATTCTGACTGGGTGAAGAGTCATTTTTTAATCAAGGCTTTCAGTAAAGCAAGCACACGGAGAGGAACCAGGCCTTACTTACTCCTCCTGCTTGCAAGTCTTCCTCAAAAGACTCCCTTCTCAATTATAAAACCTAACAAAAAAGTTTGCACAAAAAAAAGTAATTTGCAACTCTAGTGTTAAAATATAGTGTCATAATTCTGAATTCTGACAGTGTATATTATATTTGTTAAATTTTGACCTTTATACAAAAGGAAGGTGTGCATATATACACAAAAATACATACATATATAAATATATAAAGCAAATTATAACAGAATTGACATCTGATTTAATGTTGAATATTCTATCTGATTTAAATAAGGATTATTAAATACAGCTTCTGTTTAATTGTTTAGCCTTATTGAGATATAATTACTAAACAAAAATTGCATAAATTTAATTGTATGTATTCACTTAATTTATATGTCTTGATGAGTTTGGAAATATAGAACAATGAAAGAGGATAGAACATCTATAGGGAAAGTAATCTTCAAGAAGGATGCCAAGAAAATGCAATGGGGAAAGTATTTCCCTTTAACATTCTGGAAAAACTGTATTTTCGTATGCAAAATAAGAAAACTGGAACTCCATCTGATACCACATACCTGAATCAACTCAAAGTGGGTGGAAGCTATGAAGGTAAGACCTGAAATAGTAAAACTCTCAAAGAAAACAAGAGGAAACTTCTCGACATTCCTCTTGAAGACAATTTCTGAGATTTAACCGAAATGCCTGGGCAATAAACCTAAATATTAAAAAAGTGGGATGATATTAAAAAGATTTTGCACAGCAAAGGAAACAATCCACAAAGTAAAACCTCATTGTATAGAATGGGAGGAAATATTGCAAATCATACATTTGATGAGTGGTTAATATTTAAATTAAGAATCTCCTAGATTTTCTCCAATTTCAATACCAGGTGTATCCAGATCAAGTAGAATGATATTGAAATATTTCTTCTGGGGGGAGGAGCCAAGATGGCGGTCTGTAGCCAGCTTTCTGCAGACGCTCCTGTCCAGAAGGAGAGTTAAAGGACAGAAATTTGGCGAGAAAGCCAACGGTTTGGAGCTGAGCCAAGAGACAAGGTCGAGGAACACAC
>CAUYON010111112.1:0-21581 GCA_963573935.1 Arctocebus calabarensis | reverse complement strand
CCCGCCACAACGCCTGGCCATTCCTTGGTTGCAGCCGTCATTGTTGTTTGGTGGGCCTGGGCTGGAATCGAACCCACGAGCTCAGGTGTATGTGGCTGGCGCCTTAGCCCGTTGAGCCATAGGCGCTGAGCCATTATTTTGGTTTTTTTGCTCATCAGCTTTTAGTAGTATTTGTGTGTTTAACGTGTGGCCCAAAGACAACTCTTTTTCCAATGTGGCACAGAGAAGCCAAAAGTTTGGACACCCCTAGATAGGCAAGAAAAATAAAAAAGGCATAAACATAAGACATGACAAGTTATAATTATCCCTGTTTGTATTTTCTAGAATCCTATGTAAATGGAACCGTACAGTAGTTACCTAGAGATGGGAGTAAGGAGAGGGATAGACTGCAAAAAGGGTATGATAAACTTTTGGAGGTGACGGAAATATTTGTTATCTTGATTCTCAAAAACAATATGAGTGACTGGGCACAGTGGCTCACATCTGTAATCCCAGCACTCACAGGAAGCCAAGGTGGGAGGGTTGTTTGGCCCCAGAAATTCAATATCAGGTTGGGCAATACAGTGACACCTCATCTCTACAAAAAAATAGAAAAATTAGCTGGGCATATGGTATGTACCTGTGGTTCCAGCTGCTTGGGAGACTGAAGCAGGAGGATCACTTGAGCCCAGAAGTTGGAGGCTACAGTGAGCTACAATGATGCCACTGCACTGCAGAGTGCAGCAAGTTTGTATCTTTAAAAAAAAAGGTGTGAAATTTCCCTTTCCTGTGTTTTTGAGCACTGTTGGAATTTTCTCTTTAGATTTTCAGTTGCTTGGGCAGTTGGCTTACTGTCCGGGCGGAGAATTAAGGTTTTGTGCATTCTGCAAATGCTGGCCCTGTGGCTTTTCCCTGCATTTGTTGACTCCATGGGAAATCAGCTGTTCTGTGGATGTGGGATAACCTCTGGACTTCAGTTTTTTCTGCATTAGTGCAAGGCAGCCACTTTGGTGAGAAGTTCAGCTGGAGTGATGCCTTGCAGCCTGGCTTGGAGACTTTTGCTCTAGCGTGAGCACTTATTTTTATCCAACAGCCACCACTTTTCTACAGTGGTGCAGCGTGAGTGTCTGCAGATCTCCCCAGCTGGGAAAGCAGAGCCCTCTGAGAAGCTGACATTTGAGCAGATACATGAAGGATGGGAAGGAGTGAGCCATTGGAAGACGCAGGGGAAACACATTCCAGGCAGAGGGAACTGCAGACGTAGAAGCCCTGAGCTGGTGAATGCTTGATATTACTTAGCTGAGAGCCTTTTCTTTCCTTTTCCTTTTCCTTTTCCTTTTCCTTTCCTTTCCTTTCCTTACCTTTCCTTTCCTTCCCTCCCTCCCTCCTTCCTTCTTTCTTTCTCTCTCTCTTTCTCTCCTTCCTTCCTTCCTCCCTCCCTTCCTTCCTTTTTTTTCCTCTCTATCCCCTTCTCTCCCCCTCCCTCCCTTCTTTCCTCTTCTCTCTCTCTCTTTTCTCTCTCCTCCTCCCTCCTTTCTTTCTTTTTCTTCCTTTCTCTCTCTCTCTCTCCTTCCTTCCTTCCTTCCTCTCTCCCTCCCTCCTTCCTTTCTTTTTTTTTTTTCATGTCTTTTTTAGCCCTGGAAAGGGCTTCCTTCCTCCTCTCTCTCTCTCTCTCTCTCTCTCTCCACCCCCCCGTCTTTCTTTTTCATTTCTTTTTTTTTTCCACAGAGTCTCACTCTGTTGCCCTTGGTAGGTTGCCATGGCGTCATAGCTCACAACAGCTCTTGGGCTGAAGTGATCCTTTTGTCTCAGCCTCCAGAGTACCTGGGACTACAGGTACCTGCCAGCTAGTTTTTTGTAGGGATGGGGTCTCACTCTTCTAAGGCTGGTTTTAAACTTCTGAGCTCAAGCAATCCACCCTTCTCAGCCTCCCAGAGTGCTAGGATTACAGGTGTGTGCCACTGTGCATGGCTGAGAGCCTTTTCTTTCTGCCTTGCTGATCTGCAGTGGGAAGACTGTTCCACATACGTCCACTTGTGTCTTTAGCCCTTTCCAGCCAGGGAATATCTTGGACTGGGGAAAGCCCCTCAATCTTTCCTGCTTTTCCTTTGCCAAAACTCACAGTGCTCCCAACCTCGACACCTATGTATGTGCTCCTGGTCTGTCCTTTCTCAGTGACATCTGGCCAATGGTCTTTGAAGTTCATGATGAGAGATTGGGACTTTTCCTAATTTCAGATGAAATGAAGTTTTTTTTGAAATAGAACTCAGCCATCAATTGTCCTCTTGTGTTTTTGCTCGTGTGTTTACATGAGTGTGTGCCACGCTGTGCCAGGCGAGTCATAGACCTCAGTGTTTCTTCAGTTTCCTTCCACACATTCCCAGCTACCCTAGGCATTTGTGAGTTTACCAGTTTTACTGAAGGTTTTGTAGGGAGTTACAGCTTGTGCTCCATGGTAAATGACTGAAAAGTCCTCCTTGGATGTCTTGCTCTCTAGGTAATGCTGTCACGTGGAGTTTTTTCTTTTCCTCTGGGGGTGGGCAGAGAGGAGCACAGGTTGTCAGTGTCCCTCCCTGATGCAGCCCCTGCAACAGCACACTGCTCTGGTTTTGCAGTGAAATGGAGGAAGTAATTAAAAGAAGAGGATTGCTCTGTTGTTACAGCCTTGGCCAAGGTGGAGGATGACACGATTATATGAAGCTGTCATTCTTTAGCTATCATCAGCCCTTCCCTGTCAGTGGAGTCAGAGTCATTGCTGTGAGACCAGTGACAAAGAACAGCCTCACCAGGCAAGGAGGGTTGATACTAACCTCTGTGGCCCCTCGGGCTTGGAGAGGGGGGTCCTATGAGAGAGTCTGCTGCTAACTCTGAGGTTGGGCTTGAGCCTGCATAAGGGGTGGAGTCTAGAAGGAAGGGTGACTCTGGAGACCACTATTCCTGGGGCACCCAAAGTCTCTGATAGGATGGCCTTGCTAATAAACTACCTAACAGAAAAATAAACTAACAGAGGAAAAAAAAGAGAAAACTCAGAGCGCATTATTGCCTCTTTGAAGAGAAAGATGATAATACACAACTACCTCTTGGTTTGATTAACCACCTGTTGATTTATTTGGGAAGAGTTTGTTTTCCAGCCTTGAAGAGGCTGGCAGCAGGGATGTGAGCTCCCTGTCAGACCAGATTCCAAGGAGACTGAAAAGCCAACCTCATAGAGAAGAGGGGGAAAAGGGAAAAGCAGGTGCAGCCATTTTACAGTTACACTCTGCCATCAGCTGGCAGCCATAACTATTCTTTTTTTTTCTTTCTCTTTTTCCTCATAAAAAGCCCAGAATCCTCACCCTCTTTGTCAGTACCTCCTCTCTTTCTCTCTCTTGTTCTGTACCCTTTCCCACCTTTGGGAAGTAAAATAAATTCTCTCTCTTTAAAACAAGCCTTGTCTTTGTGTTGAGATTCTTTCTCATCCCAAACCACAACTCCTCACCCTAACAGTCTCCTCCTTTCCTACTGCTCTCGCCTGCTTACCTCCCACCCTGAGATGTCATACATCAACAAAGCAGGTTAACTTTGGAGCTAATTGAACCTAATCTACAAAGGGAGCTTCTGGGCTGAGTCCTCTCCCAAGAATTTATTTTATGTATTTTATTTTATTTTTACTTTTACTTTTATTTTATTTTAACTTATTATTTTATTTTAACAGAGTTTTGCTCTGTTACCTGGACTGGAGTGCAGTAGTGTCATCATAGCTAATGCAGCCTCCAACTCCTGAGCTCAAGCAAAATTCCTGCCTCAGCCTCCAGAGTATCTGGGATTATAGGCACCTGCCACCATGCCTGGCTAACTTTTTAAGTGTTTGTAGAGATAGGTGTCTTGCCTTGTTGTCCAGGCTGGTCTTGAACTCCTGGGCTCAAGTAATCCTCATACCTTGTCCTCCCAGAGTGGTGGATTGTAGATGTGAGCCAGCATGCCCAGACCAGAATGTTCTTGAATTGTATAGGCTGCCAGGTGGTATAAGACCTGCCCTTGACTTTCCCTTTTGGCACCGTTTCCTTCCATCATCAGGCACTGGAGCTTGCTGAGTTACCAGTCATGTAAGCTGTGGTATGAGTCAAGGTTGCTTTGTTAGCTTTCTGAGGAAGAGCTCATGATTCCGGCCTTCCCTGTTTCCCTTCCAATTACAATATGACCTGGACCAACACATTCCACAGTCATAATCTCTGAACTCAGACCCTGGCATGGAGAGGAGGTAAAAAGTATTTTCTAATTTCTAAAACAGTTACCCTTTCTGAGAAAATCTGTGAGCATAATGGATGGTGTGCTAAGATAGAGACTGATGAGGTTGTGGGGGCTGCTTTGAACGAGAAGGAGCCATTTTGTAGATTATCTGGGTATTCTCTCCCTTCCTAGATCCTAGTACTTTGGAGGCTGAGGCTGGAGGATTGCTTGAGGTCAAGAGTTTAAGACCAACCTGAGCAAACTGAGGCCTCCATCTCTACTAAAAATAGAAAAATTAACTCAGCCAGGTGTACTGGCACATGACTATAGTCCCAGTTACTTAGGAGGCTGAGGCAGGAGATTGCTTGAGCCAGTTTGAGGTTGTTGTGAGCTAGGCTGAGGCCTTGGCACTCTAGCCCAGGTGATAGAGCAAGATTCTGTCTTAAAAAAAAAAAAAAAGGAATTTCATGCATGAAGATGCTAATTTGATAACTTTGACCGTATTTAGGCATGATGGGGCAATCAGCCTTGATCAAGATCTGACCCTGTTTCTTGCAGTGGAATGGCCCATGGTGCCTAGGCCTTGTTCTTCCCAGTATGGTCCTGAGAAGTTCTGTGCAAATGGATTTTTATGTTAAACTAAGTCATAAGGGATTCAGTGGTAGCATTATGAATAAAAGTACAAAGCCAGGCATTCAAACCACTTGTTGAGCTGCGACTATGTGCAAGGCCATGGAATAAAGAAATGACCAGGACAGCAAGGTTCACAATCCCATAAGAGAAAAAAATGAACATAGGGTGTGGTTGTGGAGAAAACAAAACCAAACACTGCCCCAATTATAAGTGTTCACCTGGATAAATGCTCATAGAATGAGTACACCTGGTAACTACCTCCCAGGTCAAGAGATGATCATTACCAGCAACACAAACCATTCCTCACCTCATACACTCACTCAGTTACAAAAGTAATCATACCAATTTACACTCTCCATAGAATGTAAGTTGTTCCACCTTTTTGGCAACACTTGATATGATCAGTCTTTAAAATTTTAACCATTCTAGTAGGTGGCAGTGGTATCTCATTGTGGTTTTAATCAGAACCAGATTTGATTTTGAAAGAATAAAAGCATGTGATATTCTTCTGCTTGGGTATTACAGGGCAATTGTAATAGTTATAAAGGTGAACTCTGAATTTCCTATCAGAAGTATCTATGGAGCTACAGATGGAAAAAGAGGATACCCTACCCCTCAGAAGCTTATGCATTAGGTCCTATTCAAGCTCAAGGATTTCCCAGTGTAGCCCTGGGTCTCCCCTACCACCTCTTCACTATCCTGGCCCACTGTCTCCAACTCAGGTTCAGCAAGGTCACAGTAAGATCCCCGTCCAAGGCAGGTGAGCACCTACCCAAAACAGGCATTGGCTTCCTCAGACACCTGTGGAAGTCACCAGCTAAAAACTCAACTCTGGGTGGTGCCTGTGGCTCAGTGGGTAGGGTAGCTCAGCTCCATATACCAAGGGTGGCAGGTTCAAACCCGGCCCCGGCCAAATGCAACAAAAAAATAGCCAGGCATTGTGGCAGGCGCCTGTAGTCTCAGCTACTCAGGAGGCTAAGGCAAGAGAATCACCTAAGCCCAGGAGTTGGAGATTGCTGACACCACAGCACTCTACCGAGGGCAATAAAGTGAGACTCTGTCTCTAAAAAAAAAAGAAATAATAATAAATAAAAAATAAAAACTCAACTCTGTTTTCCTAGCTGTTAAATCCAACCTTCTTGCTATTTATTATTCCCGATAGGAAACCTACATAAATACTTTATTTTGGAAAAATCCCTGGGATGACTAGAAAAAAAATAACAAAAAAATCCCAGACCTTCCCAAAGCTGAAGGCTCCCACAGAAGCTGGTGAGCTGCCCTGGCAGGATGGAAAGCTTGAGCCAGTTAATCATTTCCCCAGCAGGGACAGGGAAGGTGGTGAGCTGTTAAATGGAAAGCCCAGGAGAAAGGAATTAAATTGTACATTGTGCAGGGTTGTCCCTAGTGAAGCTAGCATAGCAGAGGTGAGGTGAGGAAGAGGCAGGTGATTACCCGGCTCAGGGGCAGCCCTCCCTGATTTACGGGGTGACCTCCGCTGGCCTTTCCCAGGCAGGAAACGGGCTGTTTACTAATGCCTTTCTCCTGCCACACACCTGTAAAAGCCAGTTGGTAGTATTTTAAAATAATTTACTAGAATGAAGTTTCTGTGTTTTCCTTTGGAAAGTTGCCCAGTAAGTACTTTTGATTCAAGAAACAGCTTAAAACATGTAGGGCCTTAGACTTAAGGATTTCTCTCGGCTCTCTCTGTCCCTGTGACTCATTGTCTCTCTGTGTGTCCCTGTCTCTTTCTCTCATAAACACACACACGCACACACACACCTGTGTCTCTTCTTAGGCAAGAAAGGGGTTCCTCACTATACGATGAGAGAAAAGGTGGCTCTTTTATTAAATCCTCCAAGTCTTAGTTAAATTTATCTGATTCATTTGTCACTCCCCCAGGGCTTTCCTGCTTTCTCCTCTCTTCCTACAGCACCCATTAAGCCACAGAGCATTGCCAGTTCTGACTTCATTTGTCTAAAATTGGTGCTTCTGGCAGAAGAAAGGTGCAAATGGCTTGCCTTTGCTCTTCGCCTGTGTTGGTGAAGCAAGACCCATGACAGGGACTCTGCCCCCTCGCTCCTTCCCCCCGGTCTGTGGACCATGCTAACATGCTTAGACAGCCGTGGGACCTGGCCTGAAGCCGTGACCCAGGCATCTGATTCTGTTTATAATAGTTGGAAATACTGCCTTTGGAGGATCGGGACTCATTGCCAGCAAGGCACTCTTCCAGTGCACACGTGACAAACTGCCTTCCAGGCTCATCCTCAAAATCCTGGACAAACAGGGACAGGGACGCTCAGAATTTCTTTTCTTTTTTTTTTGAGACAGAGTTTCACTATGTTGAAGCTAAAGTTGGAGCCAGGATTTGCCCCCTAAAACTCTGGCCAGAAGAGTGCTATGACATCACAGCTCACAACCTCAAACTCTTGGGCTTATGTGAGTCTCTTGCTTCAGCCTCTGAAGTAGCTGGGACTACAGGTACCCACCAAAATGCGCGACTATTTTTTTGTTGCAGTTGTCATTGTTGTTAGCAGACCCGGCCAAGTTTGAACTCACCAGACCTGGTGTATGTGGCCAGCACCCTAGCCCACTGAGGTACGGTGCCGGGCCAAGGGACACTCGGAATTAATGATGGATTCAGGTTTCTGCCGTCCTCTGGAATGGTGCTCAGCTCCACCCTCCGTTCCCCTGGCAGTCACCCATGCCCAAGTCCTTCACTGAACCATCACTTATGTGCAGAAGGAAATTTGAATTTCCAGTTGCATGAAGGTCTTTTTGTGGTGAAGAGGCTGCAAGTGTATCTTCAGGTCATTTTGAGCAAACTTTCCTGTCCGCTGACCCACTTTTCCTGCCTGGGATTGGAAAGTGATAGTAACACTCACTGCCTGTGAAGATGGAGAGGGTAGTTCAGCAGGGTTGATCTCTCCCTTCTCTGCCTTTAGCTTCCAGGACATTCCTCTTCAGTTCCCCTTGCTTGCTGGGCATTCCTGGTCTGAGGGCCCCTTGCCCTGCCAGCCTCTGGACGTGAGACTCCCCTGGGCTCTGGCCAGATTCACATCCTGGTCTAGATTCACATCCAATGTGATCTTTTCTGGTTGAGTGGTTTCAATGCCACTCTGGGCTGAGGGCTCCCAGGTTGATCCCCCAGCTGGATACCCCTAAGTGCTCCCTCAGCATCACCACTGGAGGCATCTCTGACCAAGCATGTGTAAAACAAACATGTTCTACCTCCCAAATCCTATTCTTTCCAGAACCTTCTTCATTTCAGAAAATGGTAACCCCCCTTCTTCAAGTTCACCCATTCTCAAATCTTGGAACTGTCCTTACAGCCTCTTTTTCCCACACCCCACACTGGGCCTCAGTAAATACTATCCGCTGTCCTTTCAGACGCGTTCCCATCTCTTCTCACCTGTTCGCTGCTACGGCCTGGCCCAGACCCATATTTGCTGCCAGGATTATTGCTGGCTTAAGTGACATGCTGTCCTTTCTGTCTATAGCAAGAGACAGAGGGACCCAGGCAGGGAGAAGTAGGATGGCATTTGGGGGCCAGAGTTTTAGGGGGCAAATCCTGGCTCCAACTGTAGCTTCTTACTATCATGTAATTGATTGTTATGTAAATTTTGCATGCACTGTAGTTTTCAAAATAATTCCAAGTAGGGCCACAGTGGCTTACCCGAAAGTAGGATCTTGGGACATTTCAGAGGACTTTGACTTCAAAAGACTAAACTCGTGAGCGCACTAGGGCCTGTTGGCCAAGAGGGGAACCAGTTAGGTACGTTTGAGTTTAGAAGGGAATGGGATCATCTCAGTGGCTGGCTTCCCCAAAACCTTACCAGGAATAGGTTGTTTTTTTCTCCAGGGTTACGTAGGGTAGACTATTCTAGTGTCTATTTACAGGGATGGATGGGGAGCACTGGGAGCCCCTGGGCTGTGAAGGCTTCAGGGTGACTCCAAGGACTGATGGCCAGTCTCCCACCCCTTCTGAGTCCAGGGCCGCCCCTAGTGTGAGGCCCTGAGATCTCTCACATGCAGGAGGAAGGGACCAGAAATCAGTGCTGACATTAGATACACATGTTTTTTCGTCCTGACTTTATGCCTTTCTGAATCAGGGCCAGATTTGATTTGATTTAGAGAAACAAGGAAAGTATTTCCTAATCCATAGGGTCGTGTTATAAATTCATGCCTGTGACAATTTCCTGGAAAACATGAGTCTGACTCCTGTTTACTTTTCATTCTGAAATTTAGGATTGTGTGTCGTGCTTCCAAAAGGGGACCATGAACTGTGGTTAAGAAAGACTTCTAGTGCTGGTGATTTGGGCGGAAACAGGAATCTATTTCATGGCTGTCATGGCAAAAGAGGGCCTCAGAGGACCTCTGGTACCCGCGAGAGCAAGTGAGCCAGGGGCAATGTGGGATGGCATTAGTGCACTCTGTTACCTGGGGGAGAGAATCAAAGTTTATTCTGATCAACTTCCTGTCTTAGCTGGCCTGCTGTACAATGGAGCCATGGTATGTCACTTCCTGTACCCCACTGGGATTCAAACTTGACCTCTTGGTTTGGTATCACCTTTCATCCAATCTAGCCACGGCCTAATTAACAGAAACTCTGTGGTGTGATGGTTTTAGAAAGAGCCTTATGAAACAATTCCCTTATTATTTGGAAATAGGCTGGACAAAACTATTGTTTGTGATTAGACTATTGTTCACACCCCTATTTGAGTTAATGCGTTTGCCCCTTGCTCACCTGACTGGGTCTGAATCTTGGGTCTTTTGCTCACTTGCTCTGGAATCCTGGACAAGTAACTTGATCTCTTTGTGCCTTAGTTTCCTCCTTTGCAAAACAGGGTGAAGAATAGTCCAGGCAGTCCCCAGGTTACAAACCAGATAGGTTCTGTAGGTTTGTTCTTAAGTTGAATTTGTATGTAAGTTGGAACAGGTACATTTACCTTATTAATAAGGCTTACCTGTAATAGCCTTTGTTTGTGAGCGTGAGCTGTATGTAAGTCGGATGTTTGTAACTCTGGGACTGCCCGTATTTACTCCATTGGGTTCTCATTTATCTCAGTGGATCAGATTAGCAAATGAAAAGCATGCCTGGCACATAGTAAGTACTCAGAAAATGATCATCACGATTAGAGTAGGAGAGAGAGGTTTCTTTTATTTTACTGATAGAAGTCAGAGAAAGTTTTTAAAAAGCAATTTTTTCTTTCATTTGTAATAGGTCTATTAACTAGAATAACTGCACTGCACACATTCTGAATTGTCACCATCTTCTAAGCACTCACAGAATATCACTCTGTTTATAGAAGATTTTATTTCTCTTCTTTATTGATTCATATTTATTCCTTTTTCTAATTTAAAGAATAGACTAAAATTTCTCTTTTCATCATAAATAAATGATGACTTCTCTGATCTCAATGCCTGGCTTGAATAGGATGGCAAATCCCAGCCTTTGTAGCTTCTTTGGAGTCAGATAAATGCCAAGATGTGTGGTACCCACTCCTCCCCGAGGATCCACACCTCCCTTCCCTACAGTGACAAGCGGGGTCCTGGAGACCCTACTCCAAGCTGCTTGAGAATAGAGGGATTTACCGACAGCTGCTCTGTGTGGAGGTCACAGGCTCAGCCCCTCCACAGATGGGTATTCATTTCCATGTTCAGATCTTCAGGGTTGGGGCAGAGGCAGGAGCAGGGTGCTGTTGGAGGTGGGGCAAGGCAGTGAGCTCATAGGGACATGAGAGCAGGTCCAGCTGGGGGAGGGAGGTGTCCCAGAAGACAGCTCTCTGACCATGTGACACGGGGCACAGCTAGAGAGGTCGACACGGGCCCTGTGGCAGTTCTTTCCAGCTGAAGGAGCAGGCAGCAGACACTAGGACCTGCCCTGGTGGCAGCAGAACCGGCCACCCCAGAAAAGAGGCCAGTGAAGTTTGGCTGAGGACCTGGGGGTGAGCTGCTAACTGGGCTTGTCAATCCCTAGAAAGCCACCAGGCAAGTTTTGCTTTGTTTTTCTTCTGAGTCTTGTTTTCTTACTAGTGGGGATCTATTACTTATGAGAAGACATGAATGACATTGTTCTTATTTTGTGACTTATGGCAACTGATTTTTCCCAAGGAAGCCCCTTCCCTCCTGCCCTGCCTCAGCAACTATTTTTTGTGGGTGTAGCTCCAGTATCTTTTGGAACAATAAAATTCCCACTGTGCTTGTGTCAGGACTCGGGGCACTGTGGTCAGCACCGCTGCCCCGCCCCCAACCCTAGGCCCAGACAGGCTCTGACTGCGATTCCCACCAGCACCTTAGGAGCCAGAATAACAGTCTGGGAACAAACGAAAACCGTCCACTCCGTAAACAGCCACATCTGAAAGGTTTATTCCTGTATTACAAACCCCACCAACCACCCCCACCCAAGCCATCTCTTACTGAGCTGTTATTAAATCGCCCACATAAATACGTATAATAAATACAAAAACAGGATTATTTTCGTGTCTTTGGTATATAAAGGTTTCTCTCTTCCTACTCCCCTACTCCTTCCCTGGGTTCTGAGAACATTTCTTCACCTTCACATTGTGTCCTTAGTTGCAAAAATAGCCCAGAAGTCAACTTAGTGCTGGAACTGCCGCCCCAGTCAACGGTCCCCGAGGCGCAGCGTCAGGACAGCAGCGGCCGAGCTCACACATAGTCATTCAGCCGGTAGCCGCTGTGCGAAGCCGAGGTCGCCGAGGGGGCCCGGTTGTCCTTGAAGGCGGCGGGAGGACGGTAGGCGGGTGCGGTGGCCGTGGTGGCCCTGGGCTGGGCCTGGTAGGGCCTGTAGGGTGCCTCGTCCTGGCACGACAGGCAGAGCAAGGTGCCACCGATGAGCGAGAGGGACGAGGAGATGAAGCCGAGGTACAGCGCCTGGCCGATCTCGAACTTCATGCCGCTGGGCAGCAGCGGGTTGTAGAAGTTCTGCACCACGTCGTTGGTGGTCCAGGAGACGGCCACCATGCAGAGCAGGCCGGCCAGGATGAAGAGCGCACCGCCCAGCACGGCGAACGTGGCCTTGGCGCCCGTGCCCTTGGCGCAGCGCGTGCACTTCATGCCCACGACGGCCGCGGCGCAGGCGAAACCGGAGAGCAGGCAGGAGATGACCATGAGCGCGCGCGCCGCCTGCAGGTCGCGGGGCAGCGCCAGCAGGGACCGGTAGATCTGGCACTGGTAGATGCCGGTGCTGTGCCACACGCACTCCATCCACAGTCCCTTCAGGTAGGACACGGCCGTCAGGATGTTGGTGCCCACGTGCGCCGTGCGCCGCCAGTGCGGCAGGATGGTGGTGATGAGCGTGCCCACCATGCCCAGGAAGCTGAGCACGAAGCCCAGCAGCTGCACGGCCGTGCTGGCCATGGCCCGCCGCCTGCTAGGCCAGCCGGGTGGCTCCCTGCGCCTCGGGGATCGAGCTCCTCAGGCGCCTGCGGGAGGCCTAATGAAGCCGGGGAGGCGGGGGCGGGGAGAGAAAGGAAACTGGGTTAAAGATTATCTCGATGCACTATTCCTGTCCCCACAGCGAATTTTCATTAGAGGGTTAGGATGACAATTAGCATAGTCCAAGAAACCGGGACCAGAGGCCAGCACCCCTCACCTCTGGCTCAGACCTCCATTCACACCAGGCTACCCCTTGCACCCCAGCTTGTGACTAGTGAGGACTTTGGGAAGGTGGCTTTATTGTAAACAGAGACTGCTACCTGGCTTTCAGATTATGGGAATGTGGAGCCATTTCAAAGGTTTTTTAAAAATTCTAAGTATAGCAAAATCCAGAGCACGTCTTGGGGTAAGGACATGTAGCACCTGGGTAGTGCCAGGTGCACCATAATGCCTGGCTAATTTTTCTATGTTTTGCAGAAACACTGTCTGGCTCTTGCTCAGGCTGCTCTCAAACTCCAGGACTCAAAGGGATCTTCCTGCCTTGGCCTCCCAGTGTGCTAGGATTACAGGCGTGGCCCACCGTGCTGGGCCCCAGCTTCTTTTTAAAATGCAGGAGCCAGGCTTCATTCCCGCCTTAAGGTGGTTTCTGGTTCTGAAGGGAGAAAAGGAAAGCATTTCTGCTGCTGATGTCACTTCAGAGTCCCCCAACCAGCAAAGAATTCAGTAGACAAAACCTGCTTCTTCCTTCTTCCTGAGAGCTGAGGAATGTGCTGTATTTAAGCAGTGGAGGCTGCAGGGCAGGAGAGTGGGGCTGCAGGGCGTCTCCTTGGTGACAGGGACATGTGCTGGCCAGGGACTGTCTGTGGGGTTCCACGGCCCTCTCAGCTTTAATCCTAGGGTGTTAAGAAATCCCCTACAGGTTTTAAACCAGTTTCAACAACTTCATGAGGCAGTGGCTGTGAACATCCCTGTTTTACGTGTGGGGAAACCAGGGCTGTACAGGGGTGACAGTTCTGTGCTTGGCCCAGCCAGTACTGACCATGGTTTCATTCTTTCTTTACACATTCCCTGCCTCAAATATTATTATTACTTTTTTTTTGCTTATCTTGAAGGGTTAACCTGCCACAATTATTAATAAATGGGACTGAAGTTAGTGTGAGGGCTTCAGGTGTATCAGCAACACATTCTGGGGAGCAGAATGTCTTCCCCAAAGATGTGCCAGAAGAGGCTGGGTGCAGTGGCTCACACCTGTAATCCTAGCACTCTGAGAGGCTGAGGTAAGAGGATCGCTTGAGCTCAGGAGGTCAAGACCAGCCTGAACAAGAGCAAGACTCCATCTCTACTAAAAACAGAAAAACTAGCTGAATGTTGTGGCAAGCACCTGTAGTCCCAGCTACTTGGGAGGCTGAGGCAAGAGGATCACTTGAGCATGAGAGTCTGAGGTTGCTGTGAGCTGTGATTTCATAGCACTCTAGCCTTGGTGACAAAGTAAGACTCTGTTTAAAAAAAAAAAAATGTCCTAGAAGAGTGGCCTTGATCTTTTTGCAATGTCTTAGGTAGCCAGGATAACCAATTGTCTTGGTTTCCTGGGGACCGAGGGGTTGCCCAGGACAGGGGAATTTCAGTGCTAAAACTGGGGCAGTCCCAAGTAAATCAGAACAGTTGACCCCTTCAAGCACCCAGATCAGTGAAGAGCCTCTGAGACCCCTTCTGGACGTCTGCAGCCTGACGTCCACACAGTTGTTCCTACTTTGTGCATTCTGGGGCTTCTCACAGCTCTCACTTGTCAAGGTCAATCATTAAGTCTTCTGATCCTAAAGAATGTGGCATAAAAGCTCAGCCTGCTTTGACCCCAGTAGGCAAGGCAAGTGGACTAGAAATTTATTGGAGGCCTAAATATTTATGGAGAGCAATGATGGCTAATTTTAGAAACTATTAGGTTACTATTTTTAAACTTGTGCTATATAAAGATTTGCTAATTTAAGAAGTGTTAATGAACCCTCAACTCCCAGACACAAGCTTCCCTCTCCTTTCCCCTGTGGGTACCACAGCTGCTTCTGCATTAGGTAATAATTCAACTTCCCAGCAGCCACTTTGTACTCTGGGGCCATTTGACAGAAAAACAACTTTAACTGAACGTATCTCCCTGAAAGCCACATAAAACTCTTCTTGGATGCTTTGTAAGGGCCCCACCATCAGATCTGTATATGTATGGGAAGGAACTGGCCCAGGCCAGACCTCCCAGAAGGATCAGCATGTGCAGGGTTGGACTAGCTGTTCACCTAAGAGTTCCCCCTTTCCTGCAGATGTGTGTATGCACGTGGAAACATTTGCTTGAGAGATATGGGTCCAAAACAAACATGATTCCAAGCATCAAGTTCCAAAAGACCTTGACAGGCTGGATCAAGTGGGCAAAATCTAACAAGGTGGCATGTTCCAGGAATAAATGTTGGGTCTTGCATTTTGGGTGCACAAAGCCCAAACACACCATCCTAGGTGGGCAGCATGTGGCTTAGTGGCACGTGTGAGCCAGGTTGAGGGCAGGGTTCCCAATGACTACTTGTTGGAACTCTGAATTCAAAGGATGTCTTGTGTTGAGGACGTACATGTTAAATACATTTGAGAAAGGCTAGGTGACTCTAGGGCTTCTCAAAGCAAATGTGCCTCGTGACCCTCCCAGAAAATGTCTTGTGTACAGTATTTGCTAAACTTATTTAACTAGCGATATCCCCCTGACCCACTTCCCAGAGAAGAGCAACTTGCTGTCACATCATTTTGGCAAAAATCACTTGGACTTAGAGTCCCTTGAAAGGTCAATGGAGGCAATGGTGAGACAGCATTGCTAGAAAGAAAAAATAAAAATAAAAGATAATTTGATTGATGTTCGGGAGGGCCAGCAGCCAACAGGAGCTATAAAGTCCCGTGAAAATCTGTGAGAATAATATCTGTAAATAAGTCTGTAAAGTCCTGTGAAAGTCTGTTGCGGAAACCACAGAGCCCCTGTTAGCCCCTGCAACTGGCTGTTTGGGGAGCACCAGTTCTGCAGAGCGAGGGTGTTCATTTTCTCCGTATAAACTTGTATGTTGTCTTCTTCCTCTGTTGTCTATGAGCTACATTTTCTTTTAAAGAAATTTTTTTTTTTACGAAAACTAGAGGGAGGAACCTACAGTACATGGTGGGGTTCCCTCAGTTTGCTCACCTCCCAGCCTGCCAAGACCCCAGCTGTGGCAACATTGGAGCTTTGGCTCCAAATTGAACATCATTTCAACAGTGGCACCCGGTAGGGAAGCTGGGCCAGGTCTAAGGGACAGATATTTCATCTCCCTGCCTCAACTCCTGCATCTTGACTGGCTGGTATCCCCTCCTGGGCCTGTCTGTTTCATCTTTCACCCTGTTAGACTTCTGAAGCCCTTTTCCCTGACTCTCTGGGGCCTGTACTTGGCTGTCCTTCCTCCCAGGCTTCTTGCAGGGGCACAGGAGTGGGTTGGTAGGATGTTTGAATCCCAGGATTCTTCCTGCCCCTCAGCAGTCTCACCTTTGGCCACCTGCAGCTGTCACTTCTCCCCTTGCAAAATCGGCCTGTGTTAAGAAAGCTCTCCTGGGCCTCTTCCACCCACACTGGGGAAGGAAATGCCAGCCCCAGGCAGGTGGCTATGGTACAGGCTGCACAGTGGGGACCAAGCCGGGTGTGGTAGAAGATTCTTTACCCAGAACCACCCGGCTCTAGTGTACCGGTGGAGAATTGGAGGGTTTGGCTATTTGTGCCTTTTCCTGCCTTGTTGTTTGGTTGTATTTAGGGCTGTGTGGAAGTTTCCTACACATGACTGCCCCCAAACACCCCTGATATGGTATGGGGTCCATGACAGAGGCAGCTTAAAACTTGATTCGGTTCCTGTAAGTTTATTAGAGAAAAATGAAGAGCCACCTTTAAATGGACTCAGTCATTGGTCCTTGAAAGAATGCAGAGCTGCTTCGACTTTCATGTTCAGCAATTTAGGACAATGACGGCTTCAAATACCTGTCTGTCCTCCCTGTCACCAAAACTGAGTGGCCTCTGTGTTATTGTTTAGCTCTTTCATAAGCGCTTGAATTTGGGAGCTCAGAATCGGCTCAAGGGAGATTTGGATTCATCTAAATGGGATGTATTAGCAAAGCTACCCAACAGGAAAAAAGAAAGTAACTTTTATGCTATATCTGCACTTGATCTTAGCCAAAAGGCTGAGAAGCTATTTTTTTATGCTCTATCTGAATGAAATAACTTCAGTTAGTATTTCCTAAGTACACACTGGATACTGTGTTTCTTATTAATGCAGAAAGCAAGTGAACCTCTTTCCTAGAAATTTAGGTATACTTTGGAGATGCTATTTTAGCACATCCTCTTACACAAATATTAATGTACAAGAATTATGAGAAAGTAATCAAGTAACACTTTGGAAAAAAATATTTGATATGCCTTTAGGATGAGTCGTCCTGTGGTTTCTTTGCCTTTAAAAACGAAATTTCCTTCATTGCTATTCCAAATTCCCTATAACTTTCCTTGGGTTGTGTTTCAGACTGGCAGCCTCTATATTTTAAATTTATGAGGACATTCTATGTCGTCCACACACGTCCTTTCATGTAGACTTTCCAGGGAAGGCAGAGACAGGATAAGCATATGAGTAGAACTTCTGACTATCAGGATAATTAGTGCTTGCTATTGTTACTGAGAAAAACCCATATAAAATCTGTTGCCCCAAATTGTACAGACACGACAAGGCTAAGATTAAATCCCCCCTCCCTTTTGGATGAATTAAGACCAATCTATTTTTTATAATAAGAACTGATTTGGGAAAATATTTATGTTAACATAAATGAAAACCATGGTGTGTGGTAAAATGCTTGCTGAGTCCATTTTCAGCTCAGTAAGATTGAATACTCTATTGATTTACTAAAAATTACAAACTTAGGTCACTAAGACCATAAGAATTCTAAATCCTTTCCCAGGAGGCATTATCTCTCAGTTTACCAACCTTCATTAGAATTCATTAACAACAAAATAGATCAACTGTTTAAAATGAAATGGTTGAATTTCACTTAGTAAAATACTTTGCTGCCTTTTCATGGCAGTTTTTCTTGACAAGATAGATGTTTAGAATTGCTATGTTGGAACTTTTCAAGGTACAGATGACTAAAACCCTGCATATAAGTTAAAAAAAAAACTCAGGTGGACATAATATTTTGCAAAGCTTATTAGATGGCATATTAATAGTTAAGGGTTCTGTGGGAAGGCTTTATATCTTTGTATATGAGTTGCAATGGATTGACTTGTGTGCCCCAAAAGAGATATGTTGAAGTTGTGACCCACAGAACCTCAGAATGTGACCTTATTTGGAAATAGGGTCATTGCAGATGTAATTAGTTAAGCTGAAGTCACACTGGAGCAGTATGGGCTCCTAAACCAATGACTCCAGTGTCCTTATAAGATGGCTATGTGAAGACAGAGAGATACGGGGAGGTCACCACAGGAAGAGGGAGGCAGGTAGTGGGGTGATGTGTCTATAAGCCAAGTAATGCCAAGGACTGCCAGCAGCCACCAGAGCAGCCGAGAGAGCCCCCAGAAGGGAATGACACTGCCAACACCTTGGTCTCAGGCTTCTGGCCTCCAGGACTGAGACAGAATAAATTTCTGTTGTTTTAAGCCACCCAGTTTGTGGTACTTTGTTATAGCAGCACCAGGAAACTTCTACAGCAATCTAGCTAAACATGGTACAGAGAGTTAGAGAAAAAAACCCGTCCTCTCTGAGAATGAGTGGCTCCCCTTCTGGAACAGGTATTGAGCATGACCTGATGGCTTCACATTTGTCACTGAAGAAAAAAAACAACAAACCAAAGTAGTGGTTAACTTCATGTCCCTAAGTATAGAGGAGCAGTCAGGGGACATGGAGAAGGAAGAATCTGGAAAGCCCCCTATAGACTTGAAAAGTCAAGAGCAAATAGTAAGTAACCTGTACAGTAATCAAACGACTCAGCATCTCCAGATTTAAAAAGCGAATGAGTTCACTTAGCCCACAAAGAGTTTGTGGGTCTCATCATATTTCTCTAGTATATGTGCAAGTTGGCTGAGCTGCACCTAGATTGGTTGGGCTTTGCAGGTTGGTTGTCTGGTTTTCTTAAATCAACATGCCTTGGTTTCATAAAACATAAAAACCCAAGTTTGAGATATAGGCCAGGTTGCATAAGGTGATTCAGAAGGCCACCAAGGTTTTACCTTGGAAATTCAGCAGGGCTCTGTGAGGCCTCTTTACTTAGGACTTACACTGAAACGGAAAATAAAACAAGCAATAGAACATTGTCACAGCTGGGCTGGAAACCTCCATGAGGAAGACAACTATTCTATGAAAGTTCTAAGCCTCTGAAATTATTTATTCGAGCATTGAGGTAGGACTACATTATAGTGGTTAAAATGTGGTGTTGAAAGAAAACATAAGGCTAAGATTACTAATGCTAAATAAACAGAATACTATTCAACATGATGTTTAAAGCTCACTCTCTGTCAACTTAGCCTTTTAAGCTCAGGTACTCAAAAACTGTTAGTTATTAATGATAAGAGTGAGAACTATCATAACAAAATTTACTGTTTGTGATATGTCAAAACACATAGAAGTACTTGCATTGGCATTTACTTATTTATTTAACAGAATCTTACTTTGTCTCCTGCGGTACAGTGGTGTGAAGTCACAGCTCACAGTAACCTCAAACTCTTGGGCTCAAGTAATCCTCTTGCCTCAGCCTCCCAAGTAGTTGGGATTATAGGCACCCACCACAATGCCCAGCAAGTTTTAGAGACAGGGTCTTGCTCTAGCTCAGGCTGGTTTCAAACTCCTGAGCTCAAACAATCCACTTGCTTCGGCCTCCCAGAATGCTAGGATTACAGGCATGAGCCATGGTGCCTGGCCCTATTTATTTATTTTAGAGATAGGGTCTTGGTCTGTCACCCAGGCTGTGGAGTACAGGACCACAATCATAGCTCACTATAACCTTGAATTCCTGGCCTCAAGGGATCCTCCTACCTCAGTCTCCTGAATAGCGGGGATTATAGATGTGTGCCACCATTTTTTAATTTTTTTCTTTTCTTTTTTTTTTGAGACAGAGTCTCAAGATGTTGCCATCGGTAGAGTGCCCTGGCATCACCACTCACAGCAACCTCTAACTCTTGGGTTTAAGTGATCCTATTGCTTCGATTTCTCAAATAGCTGGGGCTACAGGTGCCCACCACAATGCTTGGCTATTTTTGGTTATAGTTGTCACTGTCATTTGGTGGGCTTCAGCTGGATTTGAACCTGCCACCTCCAGTGTATGTGGCTGGCACCTTAGGCGCTTGAGCTACAGGTGCTGCCAACCTTTCATTTTTTTTCCAGATGCAGGGTCTCATTATGTTGCCCAGGCTAGTCCCCGCATTTATTTATTTCTTAAATAGGTCTCAGTTTGTGCCATCATCCTAATTTATGGATGGGGAAACAGACTTAGAGAGGATAAGTAATATGTTCAAGGTCACATTTGGGCTGAATCAAGGAGACCAAATAGGAGGTTCCTGTGATCATCCAGGTATGAGACTCTGGGAGACTAGCCAGGGTGGTAGTGATAAAGGTGGGTGCTTAAAAAACATCAATTTCTAAATACACTTGGAAGTTGGGGCTGACAGGATTTGCTGATATTTCAGCTGGTAGGATGACAGACAGGTGCCCGAGGCTATTGTCTTGGGCAACTGGCAGAATAGAGTTGCAGTTTATTAAGAGAGTGAAAAGGGTGGGAGATATGAGGACCTGGTTTGGAAGGCGTGACAGTCAATTTTGTGTCAAGGTGCCTGGGCTATAGGATGCCCAGATAACGAGTGGGCAAACATTATTCATTGGGTTTTTATGAGGTTTTAGTTTTTGGATAACATTACTATTTAAATCAGTGGACTTTGTGTAGAGCAGATGGCCCTCCCTATAGATGGGCCTTACCCACTCAGTTGAAGGCCTGAAGAGAACAAAAAAGTTTAGTCTTTTACCATAAACCTGATGGCTTAAGCTACAGAAATTTATTTTCTTACAATTCTGGAAGCTGGAATGTCCAAGATCAAAGTTTTGGCTGGTCTAGTTCCTAGTAAGGATTCATACGACCTCTTCTTTGTCACACAGAGAGAAATTTTTCTCCTTTCCTCTTCTTCTAAGGCCACTAATCCCATCATTAAGGCCTCACCATCATGACCTCATTGAACCCTAATTATCACCCACAGTCCTCATCTCCAGATATTATCATATTGGAGGTTAAGACTTCAACATGTGAATTTGGGGAGGATACAAACATTCAGTCCATAACATTCATCCTCTTTTGAGCAAGAAAGGCTTCTCCAGCCAACTGTCTTTGGGCTTTATTTGCAACATAAGCCCTTCCCAGTTGGTTCTACAGCAGACTGCCTTCCAACTGGAGCCACTGCATCGTGCCTCCTGGGTCTCCAGCCTGCTGGCCAACCCTGCAGATTTTGGACTGCCAGTCTCCCTAGCCATGTGAGCCGACTCCGTATCACAATCTCTTTTTCTCTGTAGGACAGCTTAGTGGTTATGGTTAGTGGTTATGCTTCTCTGGGGAACACAGAGGATGCAGGGCAGAAAAAGGAGCTTGTTCTGGGTGTGTTGAGTTGAGGTGTCTGTTCACAAGCAGCTGGGGATGACCATGGTTGGATATGTAGGTGCAGAGTTTGGGAAGGGGAGTGGACTGAGGTGTCCACCTGGGACTTCACAGCATGGAGGCGCGGGGTTGGAAGTTGTAAGACTGATAGAGAGCCCTAGGAAGTGAGTGTGGATGGGGCCCAAGGGCCAATCTAGGAGCCCTCCAGAACCATAGATGAGGCCCAAAGAGGAGGCAGCTGGGGGATTTATGGGAGTCAGGAATCAACAGAGACTGGTGGGTGAGGATAGGGCTCCATGTTGAGAGGACACGTCTTCAAATAAATCATGTTATCAGAGCAATGAGAAATGATCACTGGATTTAGCAACTGAAGGAAACTGGAGACTTGATGGAATGATTGGAGTCAGCTTGAGAGAGAAGAGGGGCAGAGGAATGGGGGAGAATGAGCCCAGGGAACTGTTTGAAGAGACATTCAGAGGGAACCAGGACATGAGGCAACAGCTGCAGGGCAGGGTCCAGGGGCATAGATTTCAGGGTATCTGCCAACTCCGATAGGGACAAAAGGAACATCTTTTTTTTTTTTTTTTTTTGAGACAGAGCCTCAAGCTGACACCCTGGATAGAGTGCTGTAACATCACAGCTCACAGCAACCTCCAATTCTTGGGCTCAAGCGAGTCTCTTGCCTCCGCCTCCCAAGTAGCTGGGACCACAGG
>CAUYON010111111.1:0-37375 GCA_963573935.1 Arctocebus calabarensis | reverse complement strand
GACTCTATTCCTTTCACAGTAGTGCCAAAGAAGATGAAATATTTGGGAGGTTACCTAACAAAGGATGTGAAAGATCTCTATAAAGAGAACTATGAAACTTTAAGAAAAGAAATAGCTGAAAATGTTAACAAATGGAAAAATATACCATGCTCATGGTTTGGAAGAGTCAGCATTGTTAAAATGTCTGTACTACCCAAAGCAATATATAAATTTAACGCAATTTCTATCAAAGCTCCATTGTCATATTTTAAATATCTTGAAAAAATAATACTTTGTTTTATATGGAATCAGAAAAAAACCTCGAATAGCCAAGACATTACTCAGAAATAAAAACAAAGCAGAAGGAATCACACTACCAGACCTGAGACTGTACTATAAATCGATAGTGATCAAAACAGCATGATACTGGCACAAAAACAGAGAGTTAGATGTTTGGAACAGAATAGAGAACCAAGAGATGAATCCAGCTACTTCCTGTTACTTGTTCTTTGACAAGCCAATTAAAACAATCAGTGGGGAAAAATACTCTCTATTTAACAAATGGTGCTGGGTGAACTAGCTGGTGACCTGTAGAAGACTAAAACTGGACCCACACCTCTCACCATTAACTGAGGTAGATGCTCACTGAATTAAAGATTTGAACTTAAGACATGAAACTATCAAAATATTAGAAGAAAGTACAGGGGAAACTCTTGAAGGAATTGGCTTGGGTGAATATTTTATGAGGAGGACTCCCCAGGCAATTGAAGCAGTATCAAAAATACACTACTGGGACCTGATCAAACTAATAAGCTTCTGCACAGCAAAAAACACAGTAAGTATAGCAAGCAGACAGCCCTCAGAATGGGGGAAAACATTTGCAGGTTATGCCTCTGACAAAGGTTTAATAATCAGAATCCACAGAGAACTCAAATGTATTAGCAAGAAAAAATCAAGTGATCCCATCTCAGGGTGGGCAAAGGACTTGAAGAGAAACTTGTCTAAAGAAGACAGGTGCACAGCCTACAGACACGAAAAAATACTCCTCATCTTTAATCATCAGAGAAATTCAAATCAAAACTACTTTGAGATATCACCTCACTCTGTTAGAAATAGAACAAAAAATATTACTAGTCTAAGCCCCATCCAATAGGAGACCCTGCCTGGAGGTCTGGTTGGTTGTCCAGGGATGGGGAGCTCAGGACCTCTACCAGCAGACTGCCTGGCTGCACGTCAGGGCTCAGGGTAGTGAGTAAAAGAAGGCAGACTTGCTGAACATCTGGTCCCCGATCCATCCTTACCCTCCAGTGGTTTGTGTGACTGCGCCTGAGAACTCAAAGAGGAGGAAACAAGCCATCCCTGCCCAGAGCCCATTAGACACACTGGCCGCAGCCTTCTCCCCATACATCACCCCCGGCAGCAGCACTCTGAGTTACTGCTTGGACATCCCTCCCACTGACACATCCAGCCAGCCCAGGCACAAGATCAGGAGGAGGCTTTTTAACTCTAGCAAGATGAAAATTCCCTGCTTTCAGGGACCACTGGGGCTCACATCTCCCATAACATTTTGTTCTAAGAAACATAGAAAGAGGATGGTGTTATAGGGATCCTTTCCCCAAAGGCTTGTAGAAGGCACAGTTGATGGTTTTTTTTGTTTGTTTTCTGTTCCTCCCTCATCTCAGGTGCATTACATTGAGTTAACCCTCCTCTCGACTCACAGCACTTTCTGATTATTAGTCTGTGCAAGATTCCTCTCATTTTATGTAAAACCTTTTCTTCCTTTCATCCCCGATCCCAAGGCTATTGCTGTGCTCCCAATAGGTACCCATCCTGATGTATTTGATAGTCTGTTTTGAAATCCGCATGGATTCTTCTAATAAAATGAGTTGAAAAAAAAATAAAACAAGATTAGCTCACATAACAAAATCCCCAAACCAGAGATGTTGGTGTGGATATGGAAAAAAAGGGAACACTTCTACATGGCTGGTGGGAATGTGCACTAATACATTCCTTTTGGAATCATGTTTGGAGTATACTTAGAGATCTAAAAATAGACCTGCCAGTCAATCCTATAATTCCTTTACTAGGTATATACCCAGAAGACCAAAAATCACTTTATAACAAAGTTATTTGCATCAGAATGTTTATTGCAGCCCAATTCATAATTGCCAAGTCATGGAAGAAGCCCAAGTACTCATAGACCCATGAATGGATTAATAAATGTGGTATATATATACCCTGGAATATTATGCAGCCTTAAAAAACACGTAGACTTTACCTCTTTTATGTTTATATGGATGGAGATGGAACATATTCTTCTTAGTAAAGTAACTCAAGAATGGAAGAAAAAGTATCCAATGTACTTAGTTCAACTATGAAACAAACATATAATCACCCATACTTCCATATGAAAGATACAACTCAGCTACAGCCCAAGATGAAGGGGGAAGAGGAGAATAGGTGGAGGGAGGGTAATTGATGGGACCACAGCTATGGTGCAATTTACAAGTGTACATGTCAAATCTATTAGGTGTAGAGTATAAATGTCTTAACACAATAATTAACAAAGTGCAGTGAAAGCTTGTTGTATTTAAAATTGTATATAAAACCAGCACATACTACCCCATAAATGCATTAATTTACACAGCTATGATTTAATTTAAAAAAACTCTTATTTTTATGTTTCTATTATTTTTCCCTACTCTCTACTTCATTTATTTCTGCTCTAATATTTATTATTTCCTTCCTTCTGCTAACTTTAGGCTTAGTTCCTCTGTTTCTAGTTCTCTAATGTGTGAAATTAGGTTGTTTACTGGAGATCTTTCTTTTTTCTTAATGTTGGCATTTGTTCCTATAAACTTCCCTCTTAGAATAGCTTTTTTTGTATCCCTTTAGTTTGGTATGTTGCATTTGCATTTTTGTTTGCTTAATACTGGTTTTTCAGGAGTGTATTGTCTAATTTCCAGATATTCATTAATTTTCAAATTTTCTTCCTATTATTGATTCCTAGTGTTATATCATTGTGATTGTAAAAGTAATGGTATAATTTCAATGCTCTTAAATTTTTTAAGGCTCCTTTTATGGCCTAATATATGATCTATCTTGGAGAATGCTCCATGTTTACTTAGGAAGAATATGTATTCTGCTGCTATTGGATGGAATTTTCTATATGTCTGGTAGGACCATTTGGTCTATAGCATGGTTTGAGTATACTGAGTATTCCTTATTGATTTTCTTGTTCAGGTGATTTTCCATTGTTGAAAGTGAGATTTTGAATTATACTACTATTTCTCCTTTAGTTCTATTACTATTTGCTTTATATATTTAGGTAATCTACAATGGATGCATATATATATCTATAATTGTTATATCCTCCTTATGAATTTGGTTTTGGGGAAAGATATAAGAAATTGACAAACCTGTAGTGAGAGTAAGAGAAAAAGAAATAAGACTCAAATAAATAAAATCAGACATGAAAATGGAAATAGTATAATAGATTACTCATAAATAAAAAGGATCACAAGGAAAAGTTATGGGCAAGTATATGTCAATAAATTGGAAACCTAGAGGACATAGCTAAATTACTAAAAATAAACAACCTACTAAGATTTAATCAAGAAGAAATAAAAATCCTGAACAGACCAATAACATATTAAAATATTCACATAGTAATTACAAACTTTCCAAAGGGAAAGGGCCAAATGGCTTAATTCAACTAAACATTCAAAGAATTAATAGTTTATCTTAAATGCTCCTAAAAGATAAAAATGAAGGGAGTGCTTCTAAACTCCTTCAATGAGGCTGGCATTACCCTAATACCAAAGCTAGAGAAGGGGACTACAAGAAAATTACAGGCCAATATCCCTGATGAACATAAATACAAAAAGTCCTCAACATACTACTAAGCGAATTAAATTTCAACAGCCCACTCAAAGGATCACACATCATGACAAAATGTGATTTATTCTTGGGATGCAAGGATAGTTCAATATACACAAATCAGTAATGTGATAAACCACATTAACAGAAAATCACATAATCATTTCAATAGATACAGAAAAAGCACTTGACAAAATTCAACATCTTGTCATGATAAAAGCTCTGAAGAATTTGGGGTATAGAAGGAATTTACTTCAACATACTAAAGGACATATATTACAAACCCATAGCTAATATCATACTTAATAGTAAAAAGCTGACTGCTTTTCCTTTATCATCAGGAATAAGATAAAAATGCATACTCATTCTTTCTACTTCTATTCAATATATTATTGGATGTCCTAGACAGTGTAATTAAACAAGAAAAATAAATAAATGGAATCCATATCAGAATGGAATGAATAAAATTGTTTGTTTGCAGATGATATGATTTTATATGTAGAAAACTCATAAAAACTCCACCCAAAAGTCAGGCATGGTGGCTCACACTTGTAATCCCAGCACTCTGAGAGACTGAGGTGAGTAGGCTGCTTCAGCTCATGAGTTCAAGACTAGCCTAACTGAGAGTGAGACCTTGTCTCTACAAACTAGCCAGGCGTTGTGTTGGATGCCTGTAGTCCCAGCTACTTGGGAGGCTGAAGCAAGAGGATCACTTGAACCCAAGAGTTTGAGGTTGCTGTGAGCTATGATACCAGGGTACTATTCCAAAGGCTACAAAATAACACTGTCTCAAAATTGTTTTTTACCAAAAACGTGTGATAACTAATAAGTGAATTCAGCAAAGTTGCAGGATATGAAATCATTCAAATATCAGTTTGCTCATGTGTTTAACACACTAGTAATGAACTATTTGTAGAATAATTTAAGAAAACAATTTCTTTTACAATAGCATTGAAAATAACAAAATACTTAGAAATAAATTTAACCAAAATTGTGATAGCTCTTTATACTGAAAATATAAAATTATAAAATACTTATGAAAAAAATTATAGAAGACACAAATGAGTGGAAAGATACCTCATGTTCATGGATTGGATGACTTAGTATTTTTTTCTTTGAGACAGAGTCTCACTATGTTGCCCTCAATAGAGTGCTATGACCTCACAGTTCACAGCAACCTCAAACTCTTGGGCTTAAGTGATTCTCTTGCCTCAGCCTCCCCAAGTAGCTGGAACTAAAGGTGCCCGCTACAACGTCTGACTACTTTTTTTGCAGTTGTCATTGTTTAGCAGGCCCAGGCTGGGTTCAAACCTGCCAGCCTTGGTGCATGTGACTGGCAATGTCAACAATACTCAAGGCAATCTTTCAGATTCATTGCAATCCTATCAAAAATCCCAAAGTCAATCTTTAGAAAAATAGAAAAAATATTCGAAAATTCATACAGAGCCACAAATGATCCTAACTACTCAAAAAAATCTTGAGGAAAAAACAGAGCTGGAGGCATCCCACTTTCTGATATCAAAATATATTATAAAATGACAATAATTTAAACAGCATGACACTGTCATAAAAACAGACACTGGACAAATGGGACAGAAAGCACAGAAATAAACCCACCCATATGTGCTCAACCAATCTTCAACAAAGGCACTAAGAGTACACAATGGGAAAAGGGCAGTCTCTTCAATAAATGCTATCAGAAAAAAATGTAAATTCACATGCAAAAAATGAATTTGGACCCTTATCATACACAAAAATCAACTCAAATGAACAGGACAAGAGGCACAGGCAACAAAAGCAAAAATAAACAAATGGACCACATCAAATTAAAATATATATAATTAGCAAAAGGAAAAGACAATATGTGGAACAGGAAAAGTATTTGCAAACCTTGTATCTAACAAGTGGTTAGTATTCAAAATATACAAGAAACTCATACAACTGAATAACAAAAAAAAGTGTTATAATAAAATCAGAGTAATTGGGATACCAATTAAACATTTATCATTTCAAAACAAATAACCCAATTAGAAAACAAGCAAACCTAGATAGACATTTCTCCAAAGAAGAAATACAAAGTTTGATAATTAAGTTTGTGAACTAACCCTAGAGAAAGTGCTACATACCCAATGCTGAATATCACTATGGTCATCTTTGAAGTACTCCCCATGGGAAGATAAGTACCAAGGAAAATGTTTGGTCCACCCTTCAAAAGCACTTTTTCTGGGACGAATTTGTGAACTTAATTTTCTAATTTCATATAAATGGCTAACAGATGGCTCCATGTTATTAATCATCAGACAAATGCAAATTAAAATGAAAATGGGATATCACCTTTTCACCCATTAGAAAGGCTATTAACAGAAAGTCAAAAGCTAAGTGTTGGTGAAGATGTAAAGAAAAAGGAACCTTTGTATACTAATGATGGAAATGTAAATTGGTATGGTCATTATGGAAAACATTATGGAGATTCCTCAATAAAATTAAATAGAACTACCTATGATCCACCAATCCTACTTCTGGGTATGTATTCAACAGAATTCAAACCAGAAACTCAAAGAGCTATCGGCACTGTTATGTTCATTGTAGGTTTATTTGTCATAGCAAAGATAAGGAAGCAACCTAAGTGTTCATCAACAAACACATGGATAAAGAAATTGTGGTATATACATTTAATATTATTCAACCTTTAAAAATAAGGAAATATTTCATTTGTGACAACATGAATATGTTAAGTGAAATAAGCCAGTCAAATGAAGATAAAATCTGTATATCTCACTTGTATATGGAATATGAAATAATTAAACTAATAGAAGTAGATAGCATAATGGTGATTACCAGAAGTTAAGGAGAGAGAGAAATGGAAATGTGATGTTTAAAGGGTATAAAGTTTCAGATATGCAAGGTAAATAAGTTTTGGAAATCTACTGTACTGTTTAGTGCCTACAGTTAACAATACTACGCTGTATATTTAAAATTTGCTAAGATGGTACTTTTGTTCTTACCAAAACAACAACAATAATAATAACAGGGGTGGGAGTAAATTTGGAGAGGTGATGGATATTGGGGGGCCTAATGCTGTTCACGCATGAACCCTTTTCCCTCCTCAGCTCCTCCTAAGTGAAAGATACAAAGGATCTGGTTAGCCCCAACCCCAGAAGTTCCAGCCAATGGACAATAACTTTCCAGGCAAGCTTTGGAATTTGTCCACCCGCTATGGCCCTACATAAAAGGGGTCTCTAACTGCCCCTGGGCACAGATGCCACTTTTGTACTGCTCAGGTGGGTTACCTTTCCCTTTTAATAAACCTGGCTTGAACATTTCCGCTGTGGTGTCCTCTTGAGGCATCACCACTTATACCTTTCAATGGACATGTTTATAGCCTTGATGGTGATGATGGTTTCACTATTGTGTACTTATCCTCATGCTTGAGATGTATACCCTAAATATGTATAGTTTTTACATGTCAATTTTATAAAACTTTAAAAAAGAAAATAAAACGTTAAACCAAAACAAATAAACAAAAAACTCAGACAGGTTTTCTTGTCAATTATATAATGTGAAGTTTCCTTGCCAAGGTATGGAGACAGGAGGAGATTCAATTAATTTTAATCATTTAATCTCTATCTCCAGGGGGGCTTCCAGCATTTTTGTTTGTTTCTTTAAATCAAATCATATTCTTCCTGGTAATTTATAGGTGGCCATTTCATTTACTTTGCTTCTGGCTCTCTTGTAATCTAATACATTAACTGAAGAAATTCAATAAATTATTGAACAGGGCAGAATTTCCAGAATAAAATTGATTTTGTCACCTCTTTTTAGAACATTCCTTCATCTATTTATCTATTTATTTGTAGACTTCTTGTTAATATCTTACCAATCGATCCAACCAACTTTCATTCTCAAGGTGTGTTTCAATGAAGGATATGTACACATTTGAATTTAAAAATTGTTTCAGCTATCTGGACAATTTTTGCCTCATAAAATGGCCAGAAGATGGTTCTCAGCGTCCTTTTTCACAATGAAGTCACAAGGTTCTGGTTGTCTTGGTTCCTAGAAGCACCCGCCTGATCAAGCATAATTTTTTTGTAGGGGCTTTTCTTGCTCTGGGATCTGTCTTTCTCATGCTTCTTATTGTCATAATTATCTCTGAAAAAAATAATTTTCCAGATCACCTTCTTAGATTGTTTTCCTGATATGATAACTGATAGCATCAGAATAATACTCTAGGAAAGAGCCCACAGAGAACCACAACCTATTCCATCACTATAGTCAGAAATCAGTGAGAAGCATCAGGTACAACTTTAGCTGATATGTTCCTGGCTCTTTTCGTAAGTTTTTGTTTCCATTTACAATCAAAATTATTTCACTGTTCAAGAGAAATTTTTATGCTGTACTTCTCAGGTCCCGTGTTTGTCTCCATCAAAAGCACCCCTGTAGTTTCCTCATTTTCCCTGACAGTCTTTACCATTGCTAGCTAAAATAGGTAATTTGGGCATTTAAACAAGACCATCATTATTCTTTCAATTGAAGATGGTTCCTGTAGAAAAGCAATGCATATAGGTTGTCTCTCTTTTACAATAACCTGTTTTAGTAGATTTAATAGGATTACTAGACTCTGAGTCATCAAAAATTTGAAGTTCTTGCCATAGAGTCTCAAAAATCTGGCATGTGGGCCAGGTGTGGTGGCTCATGCTTGTAATCCTAGCACTCTGAGAGGCCAAGACAGGAGGATCCCTTGAGGTCAGGAGTTTGAGACCAGCCTGAACAAGAGATTCTGTCTCTTCTAAAAATAGAAAAAATTAGCCAGGTGCTGAAGTGGGTACCTGTAGTCCTAGCTACTCAGGAGACTGAAGCAAGAGGATTGCTTGAACCCAGGAGTTTGAGGTTGTTAGGAGTTTGAGGTTGTTGTGAGTTAGGCTGATAACATGGCACTCTAGCCAGACAACAGAGTGAAACTCTGTCTCAAAAATAAAATCTGTCATTTGAAATTTCCTTTTTCTATTTGTAAGAAAGAGCAACCAGTATAGGCTCAAGTTAGAGGTACTGGAGAGAGAATGCCACTGTACCATCCAAACCTGTCTTTTGATGAACACTTTTCAGAATGTTCAGTATTCTTTGAGAAGGTAAAACAGTAAGAGGAAATTGCCCCAGAGTCTTATGGCAAGTGTCATGTGTTTCCTTTTTCGATGTTTTGGGCACAGTAAGGATATATGATGACAAAATTGCATCAATCTATTTATTTTAGCACATGTACTCTTCCTGCAACTGTGAAATGCAAAGACACAACTGGATAGGAATTAGTATTTTCTTTTCCCTCTTTCCAAGCATCACATTTTGAAAGTGAAGGGAAATTTTGTCACCAGATGGAGTTATGTGATGACTTTTTTTTTCTATTTCACTTGGGATAGTACCAGTGGTTGTGTGCCCCTGAGATATAGCACCATAAAGGGAATCATCACTCTGTAAATGTCAACAGGGATGCTGGGTTTTCACTTTTCCCAGTGCTCTTAGGTAAGTCCCTCTGCACTTCCAATATCTTTAGGTAGTGATGAACTAGATTACTTTAGTGGTATATTTTGAGAAAGAATAGTAGTTGCTTCTTCATCTGAATTTCTTGCTTCACTTAAATTTGTTCTTTAACTCAAGATATCCAGCGCCCATTGATGTGATCTTTTGTACACCACTTCTTTTACAGCATAACCAGGTGAATTACCCAGGGTTCAAGAGGATGCCAATACAGAGACGTCAGAGGTTATAGCAGAGAAAGTGTTTAATATCACAGGCAGCATGTGAGGAGATAGGAAGAACTTATCAAATCCATCTCCATGAGATTTGGGGAGAAAGTGTTTTTAAATATAAGTGGGTTAAAGGGGTAGGCAATTTGGTCTGCTTATTGGCAGAAGATGAGGTCATGAGGAAGCAGAGATTATCTTCTTAGTTGGGAGATTTCCTGGGTAGGGGGTCTTGAGAATATTGGATCCATTTCCATGCCTATCCATGGTGTGGTTGGTCATTGGGTCTCCCTGGAATGCAGAATTTGAAAACTACATCAAAGACCAGTCTTAGGCTTTATAATAGCAATGTTATCTATAGAAATAGTGGGGGAAGTCACAAATCTTACACCTATCATGGAGGAGAGTATCATTAAGCAGTAACCAGTTACAGCCATCAGGAGGTTAGGAAACAATGGTTTCACTAACTGCTGGCTATATCTATACTTTCATAAAAATTGGACTGTGATAACTATTTATACCTTATAGCTTTACATTGGTTTAATATATAGAGGGTTTCACTTCCTCTTTAGGTGGATCACTGACCTCTGACTGCACCACAAGTAAGGAGGCAATGGCTTCAGTTTGGTACTTATTTAGGATTTTTTGTTGTTGTTGCAGTTTGGCCTGGGCCCAGTTAGAACCTATCACCCTTGGTATATGGGGCAGTGCCCTACTCACTGAGCAATAGGTGCTTCCCCTTATTTAGGATCTTTATTTCTGTGCTTTTCATTTTAATTTTTTCATTGAGTGAGTGTAGAAACTTCTAGGGAATATTATTTTTCCCTTTTTTAAAATTAAATCATAGCTGTGTACATTAATGCAATCATTGGGTACAATGTGCTGATTTTATATACAATTTGAAATATTTTCATCAAACTGGTTAACATAGCCTTCATGGCATTTTCTTAGTTATTGTGTTAAGACATTTATATTCTACATTTAGTAATGGTGTCCCAGATCTGAATTAAAAAATTTTTTCCTGGCTATATCTGGTCTTTCCAATAGCATAGAACATACTCAGCATATGTTATGATTCAGATTAATGTGCCAAGGAATAATTGCCAGATGTCTGGCTGGCATTGTCTCTGTTAAGGCAGGTATTCCTCAAACAACGCACTTTTGTCTTAAGAATACAAATTGTTTCTGCAAATAAGATTGCAACACCTGCTTTTTTTCTGTTTTTCATTTGCCTGGAATATAGATGACCATCCTTTCACCTTGAGTCTAAATTTATATTTTAAGGTAAGGTGAGATTCTTGTATGCAACAGATATCTGGCCTGAGTTTTTGTATCCATTCAGCCAACCTATACCTCTTTAGAGGACAATTTAAACCATTCACATTAATTAAAAACAATTCTAAATCTTTACAAAGTCCAGTGGACATTTTTAATCCTTTTGTCACTGTGGAAGTTGACATTTGAGAAAAAGTTTCTGGGTGAGTTTACTTTTGTAGTAGAGGATTATGCTGGTCATTATGAAGGATAGGTCTCAGAATATCCTGGAGATCTGGTTTAGTTATAGCAAATTTCTTCAACATGTGGATGTCATTAAAGTATTTAATTTCTCCATCATAAATTAAACTCAGTTTAGCTGGTTACAGGATCCTGGGTTGAAAGTTCTTTTTTTTTTTTTTTTTTTCCTTTTGTAGAGACAGAGTCTCACTTTATCGTCTTGGGTAGAGTGCTGTGGTGTCACACTGCTCACAGCAACCTCCAGCTCTTGGGCTTAAGCGATTCTCTTGCCTCAGCCTCCCTAGTAGCTGGGACTACAGACGCCCGCCACAGTGCCCGGCTATTTTTTTGTTTTTGTAGTTTGGCCGAGGCCGGGCTTGAACCCGCCACCTTCGGTATATGGGGCTGGCGCCCTGCTCGCTGAGCCACAGGAGCCGCCCCAATTCTGGCGATTTTAATCCTGAAAATGAGCCACATAAGCAACTTGAGACCCAGGTGGATAATGATGAGGTGACTGCTGTAGTGGAAGCAAATCCATCTCAACCGAGGAGTGAATTAGCAGCAAAGTTTGCTGTTACTATTCCAGCAATATTGGGTCATTTGAAACAAATTGGCAAGACAGAGAAGCTGGATCCATGGGTTCCACGTTAGCTAAATAAGCATCAGAAGAGAAATTGTCTTGAAGCTTGCCTTTCCTTCATGTTATGACATTTAGGAGAAACTTAAGAGTTGGGTACAGTTGTTTAATAAAGATGAAGTGTTGACTATGAATTCCATCTTGAAACCAACGTATTAAAAAACACACATTCATCAAAAAAGGCTGATGGTGTCTGTTTGGTGGGCCAGAACTTGTATTATCCACCACTGCTTCGTGAAACCTTATCATCAATCGAGTAGAAAGGCTGTCTGTTGCGAGCAACTGGATGAAATGAGGAGGATGTTTGTGATTAAGCTCTCAAGACTGGTCAACACAAACAGACCAATGCTCTTGTAAGACAGTGCTCAACGACATGTCACACAAACAACGCTGCTCAAACTACTGCAGCCGGCCTTGGGAACTTACTGTTATCCACCCTATTCAGCAGACCTCGCACCAAACGACTACTGCATTCACCAGAACTTGAATTGACAACCACTTCTTCCAGGCTTCGGAGCACCTATCTTTATTAAAGAAAAATATTAATTCTCAATAAGCTGTGGAACAGCTTTAGTGATTTCATCTCCCCTCACTCTCCATGCTTTTTTGCTGCTGGCGTATACAAGATGTTGTTGAGATGGCAAAACCTGGCTCAGGGTTTAGAAACATTGAGTAATTGTATTACTTTTTGTTTCAGATATAATAAACTAAACTTTTGATTCAAAATAGAACATTTCATATTTAACGACTTAATAATGGTAAATACTTAAGGATTTCTATTAGGCAATAGTGCAATGGTATCATTTGAATTACTGCAAATTCCTAAAATTACTATACATTTGTGCAGAAATGATAATTTGTTATTGTTTATAATTTCCTTTCTTTTAATTATTCCAGATTTGAGATGTAGTCTAATACAGTAGAACTCCTAAGTTGACCACTCAAGGAATTATAACAAACTGGTCAATATATGGTTGTGGTCAACATAAGGAACTAGGCCTACTGTACTGATAATATACATGTACTTTATTTTCTTATAAGCTGTTATCAGAGAATATCATATGAAATTATTTATAATCAGAACACAGTAAAATAAAACATAAGTGTCCTTGAAACTATTGGATATTTAGGGTTTTATAATTAACCTAGGTTATACATGCAATTATCATCTTTTACAGTAAACATTTAAAATAACATTTTTCTGTGACATAGTGTTGGAAAAACCTTCAGGCAACATGGTTCACTTTGGTGAACCTCCACCATGACTACGCTCTACATAAAATTTCCTTTATTTGGAATTAGCCCTTAAGATACACTTAAGTTCTTCTTCCATATTAATCATTTGTTCTCTATAATTATTTGTCCAAATCTGTGTAAAACAATTATTTATTATGGAAGTTCAAATACAGTAGTTTATTACATCAGGGGAATTTTCAGCATATAATGTAGAACTGAACTTCCTGCATGGACTTCTATAGCTTACCACTATTAATATTTCTTGTGATTTTCAGTTTTCAAATATTTCGCCTCCAAAGTGAGCGTTTGAAATAATCCCTTTTGTTGTTTTGTGGTTAAAAAGAAAGTGAGATACTTTTGAAGGAACTTCTAGAGTACTATTAATTTCTGCCTTACAATTGTCACTCAGTGTTCACACATGTACTGAATTTACTTGTGTTTTATGGTTTCCTTTCCTGGCCTCTGTTCAAGCTTTTCTAGGTGAATCAATTTCAGTTGTAACGTGTTCTCTTTATTCTGTAAGGATCTGTTTCTGGTCCACCATTTTTATTATTCATTCTTCAATTTATTCTTCCAGCATTGGCTTCCTGTTCCCTACATTTATTCTGTCTTTCACATCAATGTTGGTTGTTTTTAAATCAAATAATAATTTATAAAGACTAATAGTTTATCAACTAATAATTTATAAAAGATAAACTACAAATTCATTGTGATAGATATTTTTACATCTATAGATACTACCATTAGAGATACGGATGAGAGTATAGAATTGTGTAATATTTCTTTGGTATTTAAAATGAAAAAAGAGGGCAGCGCGTGTGGCTCCAAGGAGTAGGGTGTGGGCCCCATATACTGGAGGTGGTGGGTTCAATCCCAGCCCTGGCCAGAAAAAAAAAAATTTTAAAAATAGTGAAATTTAAAAAATTTTTTAAAAGATAGTGATAAAAGATGTCAGATATGATCACAATTAAATTTTAGAGAACATTTTATGCAGCCCTATAAAGTGATTCTAAATTCAGTGGAACATTAATTAATAGTTTAAATAATAATAAATAGTGAAGAGAAGAACCTCAATATTTGCCAGATCACAAAATATTTTCTAAAACAACAATGATTAATCAGTATATATAGGTTATATCCAGATGTCAAACTGGAAAATTATCTGTGTTCCAAAACAAAAAATTTATCTTCTTAATTTAGTATGTAACTAAGGAAAAAAAAAAGGCCCACATATTAGAGAAAAGTAAATTATTATTGAATTAAAGGAAAAGAATTACATATATACTTGCATAAACATTTGGAATTAATTAAGATATACTTTGTAACTTTAATTCTATCTCAGAATTCACTAAAATGTCTTACATAATTTTTACTCAATTCTATCTGAATATAAAACTGTCTATAAGGAATCAGCTTGCATATGCTAGTGAAGCGTAATCAAGTAGTACCTTTTCAGTAAGTGAAAGTAGTCAAGGTAGTTGTATTTTAATAACTTACCCAATGTAACCATGTTCTCCTAAGCAAATCCTGGACATTTTTTCTTTTTCTCCCTATCACACATTATGTCAGCACAGGGCAGCAGGAACTACTATCTCCATTTACTTCCCCCCTGTCACCAAATATCTCTGAAGCAACTTTTTATTTGGTTAATGAAAAAATGCTTACTTATGTGATGTTTATTTGCTAGGTGCTTTGTGCATTCACATACTTTTAAATTTTTTGGTTTTATTTATGTTACAGGATATGTGGTTTTCAGAGTCACAGAAATCTAGTTCACATATGTATATAAGTGTTTCCATAAATCTGTTTACTAATAAGGCAATTGGTGTTTTAAACATTATAGATTGTATATTTGATTTTCTAAGAGAAATGATAAAATTTGACTTATATTACTCCTTCCTTTCTTTCTTTCAAATATTTGACACTTATATTCCTGTTAGCATTCCTCTTGTTTAGTTCTTGCCTTGAACTTTCAAAAATTTTTAATAATAAATCTCTATGTGGTAAAATTAGATTATTAGTCTTTGCTGATGTGTTTCTAAGATTTCAAACATTGATATTCTCTAATCTACTCCCTCCATCCTTGAAAATTTCTTTTCCCAAGATTAAAGCCTGATTTCTCTGACTCCACATGAATTCTCCCGCCCCCCACTTTCGGTGACAAGAGTCGCTGTGAAAGTTCTCTTCATTGGGGGTCAGAGTCAAAACCACGCCTCTCTCACAGACAAGGTTTGCTTTCCTTGGTGTGCATGTCCTTTGGTTGGAATGATTCTTTGCGTAATTTATCCCAAAGTATATAAAAGGCAAACTTCAGAAATCTGAGCTTGGCTAAATATAGCTATGTGTATAATACTATGACAAGTGAGTAATAAAACTCTAGATTAAAAATGTTTTCTCTCTCACAATTCTGATGAAATTGCCTCATGATCATTACCACAATTTGCAGCTGCTAAAACCAGAGAGATAGAAACCTCCCTTATTGCCTTTTTTTTTTTTTTCCTTCTCATTTGAAGCTTTTAGGTCTCATTTTTGGTACTCTGAAGTTTTACAAAAGGGGATCTAAGTATGAGATTTTTCACACGTTTTCCTGGGCCCATAGTGGAATCTTTCAATTTGAAGACTTATGTCTTCATTTCTGAGAAAATACTTTTTAATATTGCTTTGAAATATCATGGTCAAATTTTGCTCTTCTGTTTCATTAATTATTGAATCCCATAGTTTAGTTATTATGTATCCTGTGTTTTTTGGTACTTTTTTCTTTGTACCTTAGAATCATTTCACAATTATTCATTTCATTTTAGACCTCCTATTTAAAAAGTATTTTAACCATTATATTCATACTATCTAGGACTTTTATAATTTTGTATAGCTTTTTATACTTGTACTCTGGATATGGCATCTTCATGGATTTGAACACTATATTATTGAAGTATTTTTTAAGTACTTGATTATTTCAGTTAATTTTCATTTTTATTCAAGACACTAGTTAGCATCAAGCCTGCCCAAAATATTATTTTATAAAGTAAACCAAAAACTGGGAATAAAAATCATAATTCTATGCAATCTATTAGTTTGTTCTAATCCATCTCTCCAATGTATTTTGTAACAAATTTCTCCCTACAAGCACTGATGTTGAAAATGTAACAAAGAAAAGTGAAAATTGAAAAATCTACTACTCTCAGATTCATGCATTTTGAGTTTGAATGTGAGGAAAAATAACTTATGTTGGTAATCATACAAAATTTGATGAAGGTGGACTTCTTAAACACACAAAAAAGTAAGTAAATTGGCTGAGGAATTCATTCTTCAACATTGACCAGCAGATCTCTAGAAATTGTTCATCGTGCATAACTGAAACTTTATACTATTTGCTTAGAAACTTCCTTCAACCAACACTGGCCTTTAATTAATAATAATTTAGACTTAAAAATCTCTTAAAAGGGTAGATCTTTTAAGAGATTAAAAGAAAAAAATACCTTAGGGAAAAAATATCCTTCATTCCATACAAAGAAAAAGATTTCCTGGCACAACCCTTTGACATACTGTAAAATGGTAAACTCTTAAGAGTAATTGACAGCAAAAGCATAAAGCCTTAAAAGACACACATACTTGTTCTTTTAAGTAATTCCAGTGGCAATAACCTATTATAAAGAAATAATTAGAGATGTAAACTAAGGTCTATGTACAAAGATGTTTATCAAGCTCTGATCATAATACTGAACTATAGGATGGATCTAAATGTCTAATAATAGTTGAATGATTAAAGAAGTCATGAAATTGTAGAATGCTATGGATCTATTTATTTATTGGTTTTATTAAATCATAACTGAGTACATTGTTGTATTTATGGGGTTCAGTGTACTGATTTGATATACAATGTGAACTGCTTACATTGAACTGATTAACACATTCATCACAATTATACTCTTTCCTTAATAGGTTTGAAATGTACCATTGCATCATACATGTTAGATGAAGTCCCTCCAAATACCCTCCCTCCTCCTGCCTTTTCCCTCCCCTCCCCTCCTCTCCTCTTCCTTTCTACTCTCTGGAATATAGCTATGTTTTACCATTCAAATGAATGTATAGGTGATTATATATTGATTTCATAGTAGTGTTGAGTATAGTGAATACTTCTTTTTCCCATTCTTGATTTACTAAGAAGAATATGTTCCAGCTCCATCTCCATAAACGTAAAAGATGTACTAAGAAGAATTTGTTCCAGCTCCATCTTTTTATGGCCGTATAGTATTTCGTGGTGTATATATACCACAATTTGTTAATCCATTCATGAATCGATGAGCACTTGGACTGTTTCCATGTCTTGGCAATTATGAATTGGGCTGCAATAAACATTCTGGTGCAAATGTCTTTGTTGTAAAATAATTTTTGATCATCTAGGTATATACCTAGTAGACAAATTGCAGGATCGAATGGTAGGTCTACTTTTAGTTCCTTGAGTATTCTCCAGACTTCTTTCCAAAAAGGTTGTATTAGCATGCATTCCCCCCAGCAGTGTAGAAGTGTTCCCTTCTCTCTGTAGCCATGCCAATATCTATAGTTTTAAGATATTGTTATGTGGGCTAATCTTACTGGAGTTAGATGATATCTCAAAGTGGTTTTGATTTGCATTTCTCTGATGATTAAAAATGATAAGCGTTTTTTCATGTGTTTGTAGGCCATCCCTCTATCTTCATCAGAGCAATTTCTGTTCAAGTCTCTAGCCCACAAAGAAATGAGGTTATTTGTTCTTTTCTTTTTGATTAGTTTGAGGTCTCTGTGGATTTTAGTTGTCAGATCTTTGTCAGAAGCATAGCCTGAAAAATCTTCTTCCATTCTGAAAGTTGTCTGCATGTTTTTACTTACTGTGCTCTTATGCTCTGCAGGGAGCAGAAATGAGACCACCATGCGAGGGGTAGACCGGGAGTTTGGAATGATGGGGGAAAGTAATTGGTCAATTTTATGACTGGCAGGGTGGTGTCTAGGTTCATAAGTGGTACCTCCCTGGAGAAAGAGACCCAGTGTTTAGCGGCTCTCTCCAGTGAGATAGAATGAGAGGCCTTTTGTTCCCTGCTCGCTGACAGAGAGCCCACGGTGGACCTCCTGCTTGGGGTAGGAAGTCTCTCATCCTCTACTCAATAGGCTTTGTACCTGCAATGTGTTTTCTCCAATGCTCTTCCTTGGAGTCACAGCTTTCCAGAGTCTGATTCTGTCCAGTTTTTCTCTCTGTGATCAGGAGCCTCTGCTGAAGTTTGCTATTAGTCGGCCATCTTCCCATAATTCTCTAGAGCAATTAAAAAACATATTTAAATAAATATTAAATAAGACAGAAAAAAATTCTTGATGTAATTTAAGTTGAACAATTGCAAAATTATATATCTATAATATAATTTTAAAATAAATTTAAAAGAATTTATACTTTATGTATAAGTAGGAAACAAAAATTGTTCAACAAACAAATCAAGCAAAGGTTATTTTTATTCATCCTAAGAATTTTTTTTCCATCCTGTGTTCTCTTTTCTTGTTCAGATTTCCATTGGTTAATATGTCATATTTTAATACAAGCAAACTCAAAAATTATTGATACAAATAATTACTTTTTAGAACACAATAAATGGGATATTTTCATGAGGAGTATTATGTTACTCCATTTTCCCCACGTAGACTTTCTATTCTCCTAAGTTTCAGATGGTCATCATCACCAGACGTATCATGTGCATCACTTTCAAACTTGATTATTCCTAACTTGATACTGATTTACTCAGCTGCACCAATAAACATAAGCAACAAGACCACCAGTTCTAGGTAGTAGGACAAAGGCACGGATGAACACATCATCACCATGTCAATGACTTTAAGATTATGTCAGGTGGTAAATTTGTTTTCTGTAAACGAAAAAGGTAATTTGATAAGTAAGTTAATAACTCATTTACTGAACCATGAGAATATCATTTTCAGAGCATTTTCTATTAACTGGGGAAAGTAACATGATTGCTATATGCATTTGAACAACACTGTTTAGGAATTCAAGTTATACTTTGGGTTCCCTGAAAGTTAGAGTGGGAAAAATTTCTTTGCTTAAATGGAATTATTTAAATTCTAAGCAGGCAACTTCATTGCTAAAATAATTATATGATAGGTCTGAAGTGGTAAGAGAAATACTACTATTGTTGGAATTTTTTTCTTTTAGTTTAGGACATAGTTTCCAAACTGAATTCTGCAAAATACTATTACCTACCTATTGCCTGGGAAGACTCTGTGGCTAGAAAGAGAGATATTTGAAGTTTATGGATACATAGGATTTAGTGTCCTACCCTTACATGTATTTTAATCCTGAGAGCTTTTTTTCCTTTATTGTGGTTTATATAGTAAAGTTTTATGTAAGGGGCCATGTATACACTTGTAAAAGTAAAAGGAGAAGGTATATAAGAGAGAAGAAAAGGAAGACAAAAGATGGAGAAGCAGAAACAAACAAAAAAGGAATAGTAAAGAGAAGAATCTGGTGTTTAAAATATTGGTTGGAAACCATTAAGTTAGGACTTTGAAGTTTTTTAAATATTGTTTATACTTTTTGTGAAAGCATATCATTATGTGTAGTCAAATAATGTAAAGAATTAAAAAGAAAGTCAATACCCTATTCTCTTCATCATTCTCCTTAGTTCCTATCCTCATGAAGTCATCAAGGAGACACAGATCCTTCACACATTTCTAGAAACTAGCCTAGTATGTAGTTTTCAATCACTTCCTCATACTTTAAAAACATAAATATATAGGCTTTCAAAAGTACTCTATAAGAGATAAGCTATGAATAAATTATTAGTTGTTTTATTAAGAGTTTTATAAATTGTCCTTAAACTCAAATCTAATTGGAATGATCAAGTTCTTTCCAAAGCCACAGTTGAAACATATGTCTGATATTCACGTTGTTATTTTCACCCTTGTCAAAGAGTTGTAAGAAACTAATGCAGTTTGTTTATTCTTCTAAAGATTACTTCCAATATTTTGCTTAAAACAGATATTGAAAACATTTTCTAAGAAGCATCTTTCATTTAGGATATATGTAATATTTACGAACAGTTCAATTTACTTTTCCTACATTCAAATGATAAATGGTTTTACTCTTAAAAATTATAGTTGTCCAATATTCACTTTAGTAAAAATGCCCCGTAATAACATTAAAGAAAAAGGACGTCATGGAGACATTAAGATTCAAAGGTACACCAATTTTAACTATGGAGGATATGTGTTATATTACGTTTATCTCAAAAAATATATGATGAAATTAATGCATGAACTATTTCCTTGTTTTTTCATCAATGACACAAAAATAATGTAAAACACAAAATTCTTGCAAATAGTGGATAAGAAAATATTTATAATCAGACTTTTCGGAACATATCTTTAAAATTTTATAGAACAAGGATATTTGTAGAAAGCTACTGCTGTTTTTCACAGTAGCAGGCTGCTCTTTGTTGAGGATGGGATATATATATATACATATATATATATATATGTTTCTTCTGTGTTGTATCTGAAATAAGTTGTCAATGTACAGGATTGCAACATTAGAGTAACACAGGTAAAGTGAAATATGACTGTTACATTTTACAAGCTTATTCCTTGGCTTTATAATACTAAAAATGGGTACAGTCATCATAAGCACATGCCTGCTAAATTAAATTATGCCAGAGACAGCTTCAAGAAACACAAGGAAACCTCTATTTCCTAGGGAGTTTTAAAAGACAGTCCTAGCGGCCACCAGAAGCAAGACTCAAAGTCATGAGGGTGAGCAGCTATCCCAGATACACAGACAGAAGGTTGTTTTAAGAGGAGTTCGAACTTTGAGGGGAGGCAGAAACATCCAGATCAAGGGGAACTCTAATATATCTCTTAAACTAAACTTACTTTAAAAAGTTTAAATGATATTGATGCTGTAATATTTTCTTGATGATCTTTGGAAAGCACACAAAAAATATGTATTCCAGACTATGTTCTTGAAACCTGTTGCTATAGATATTGTTATTCAGATTCAGATACAATGTACTTAATATTCCCATGTGCTCTCTCTTTTAAAATAAATCCTATATTATCTTGGCTAATTCTCTTTTATTATACCCATACCAAAGGGGAAACAAGTCTACTAATAAATCAATTTCTAATGTTTTGTTTGCAATGATATTAATGAAAAAAAAACAGAAGGAAGGGGGAGAATTCACTTGGCACACAGACTTGGTCTCTGTCTACTCAATGGCAATAAACTTGAACAGCTTGGATCATAATCAAGCACTTATATTTCTCGGACTTCTTTGTCTCTGTGCCTTTCTCATATAATCACACCTGCCCCCACACACCAACCTATCTAAGACACAGGGTTTCCTATTTCTGAAACCTTGTAACTTAAATCAGCACATAGCTTCGACAATTTACTTTCTTTAGTTCTCTTTTGTTCTATTTACATAATACCATTGAGCGTGTATCCCACTTTATTGTTACAGGCTATAATTGATTTCAAGTGAACATTTTCTTCAAGAATTCATGCTCTCCCTTTATATCCTTCCAGACACTTATCAAATAGTTCTATTAAATTAAGGGATACTTATGTATATGTAAAGATATCCTTCCAGACACTTTTCAAATAGTTCTATTAAATTAAGGGATACTTATGTATATGTAAAGAATATATAATGAATTTAATTGTGTGTACCTCATAATGATAGATCTAAATAAAGATCTAGGTAATGACTGTGAGATTATTACTCAAACATTTTCTTAAAAAACACTTTTCCTGGCTCGGCGCCTGTGGCTCAACGAGCTAAGGCGTCAGCCACGTACACCTAAGCTGGCGGGTTCGAATCCACCCTGGGCCGCCAAACAACAATGATGGCTGCAACCAAAAAAAAAAATGGCCGGGCGTTGTGGCGGGCGCCTAGTCCCAGCCACTTGGGAGGCAGAGGCAGGAGACTCGCTTGAGCCCAGGATTTGGAGGTTGCTGTGAGCTGTGTTGCCACGGCACTCTATCCAGGGTGACAGCTTGAGGCTCTGCTCATAAAAAAAAAAAAGAAATATATTAATAGCCTCAAAAGGTTGTCGGAAAAATGAAATTCATGAAAGCACTGATTGCCAAGCAGATGTAGGAGTGGGAGTGTTGCTGCTGCTATTATTATTATTATTGTTATTATTATTGGAGGTCATGTGTGATTGAAGGGCAGGAACTTCAGCTGGGTTTCAGTAACTGGATGGAAAAACCTGGATAGCCACTGGGCACACGGCAGAGACAACCATGCTGTTTGAGTCTCTCTTTACCTTTGGGTGTTTTGTTCCTGTGTGTCTGTCTTATACTCTTTTCTTTGTCGATCATCTTTCTTGGCCTATGTTTGGACTGGGTCAGCTGTGTTCTTTCTGGCCATACTTCATGCTTATTTCCCAACGTGGACAGATAGCATCTCTTAAGTCTATTTGCAAGTTTCTGGGATGACCTGCCTGGCCTTCCTTGGGGATGCCCACCCTGGGGCTAGTTGGCTGTGGCTGGGGGATATGGATATGGATAACACTGTGGCTGGGGTCCACCCCTGTAGAGGAGAGGGGCAGTTTCAGAGACGTGTTCCCAAGGGTGAGCAGAGACCACAAGAGATGTCAGCTAGAAGCCGGGACAATCAGTATATCTATTTTGAGGCCCCACACGCTTGCCTGTCAAGGCTCTCAAACATGTCCTCCCACTCAGTCTCACCCAAATTATTATTTTTAAAATACTTCCCAGCACACTTACCTGTAATTACACTTGATTCTCGCCTTCTGCCTCTGTAAATCACTTGGTCATTTCCTGATCTTACATTTGGCTGTCATGAATGTGGAAATTTCACAGAACCCTTGAATTTCAAAGTTGGAAGGAAAAACTCTCATCAATGCTTAAAACAAATACACACCAACAACCCACATACTCGTGTATTTACTAAAATAGTATTAGGCTAAGCATTCAGTTCTACAACTTTCTGATTTCACTAACAATATCTATCTTTCCATGTCAGAACATATTAGACATTTAGTAGAAGGTAAAAGATTTACATGATCTGAGGGGAAACCTGAGTATACTATTTAAATGGCAGTGTAGAATTTTGTTTTATGGATGAAAGAAGTTCTTTACCCTGGCCTCAAATTTCCACCTCGTCCATGGACCTTATCACCAATATTGGATTCTGAGAGCCTGTGTAATACTTTGCTAGACGTCTGCCTGTCACTGAATAGAGATGAGCCATCCAATCTCATGTGCCAGATTAGGGGTCAGAAATTCAGATTCCTACAGAGGCCAGGAAACTGCCTTAACTGAATGGAACATCTGTTCCATATAAAATATGGACATATAAAAATACCTGTTATGAAACCTTAATAATTTTCTTAAGTTTACAGAGAAAATACATATAATTTTTGGAAACATACTTATTTTTCAACATGGCCTTTATTTTTTTCCTTTTCATAGAGGTGTGGGCATAGAAAGTGGTTTGCTTTTCTGTAAGTGTACCATAGGGAAAATAACAGTTCAAGTGTGATGAGAATTGGCAACTGACAGTGTGGGTGATGGGCACACATAGGGAGTGGTGGGGACTGTGGCAAGAGAGTTGGCTCAAGCCAATGTGGAAACACAGGCCTGGTGTTGCCAGATTCTTTCTTATTTTTTTTCAAGAGAGGTAGGAAATCAAGATATATGTATATAAGAAATTTCTTAATTCCATAGTGTTAATTAATATATTTCAATTAATCTAAAATCATTAACTTTTTTTTTGGCAGTCCTCTTACACTGCTGACTCACTCAGCTTTTTGTCTAATGAAATCCTTAAGCAATTCACAAATACTTAATCTGAAAACCTCTTAATCCAAATTGTGTTCCTGGACTTGTAAATGTGGTTTCTGGAACTTATACTTGCTCATGTTAAATCCATTCTGTTACCTATGTTTAAAATCCTACTTCACAAATACTTAATCTGAAAACCCTCTTAATCCAAATTGTGTTCCTGGATTTGTAAATTTAGTTTTTGGACTTAGACTTGCTCATGTTAAATCCATCCTGTTATCTGTGTTTAAAATCCTACTTCTATCTTCCAGCATTGTTACTAGCCTTCTTGGTTGTGTGCTGTTTTCAAATTTAACTCATTTGATCCTTTCTCTAAGTCTGGTTTAAAAAAAAAATCAGCTAAGCCAGAACTGAGGACAAAGCCCAACGGCCCCTCTTTAGCTGAGTTTACCAGCAGGTATCCAAGGACTGAATCTCTTTGTAGACATGTTTTGCTTCAGCTGAAAAGATTAAAAAACAACAACAACAACATATATATGTATATACATATTCCTATTTTTTTGTTGTTGTTGTAGAGGCAGAATCTCACTTTATCGCCCTGGGTAGAGTGCCGTGGCGTCAAACAGCTCACAGCAACCTCCAGTTCCTGGGCATAGGTGATTCTCTTGCCTTGGCCTCCCGATTAGCTGAGACTACAGGCGCTGGCCACAACGCCTGGCTATTTTTTTGTTTTGCAGTTCGGCCGAGGCTGGGTTTGAATCTGCCACCCTCGGTATATGGGGCTGGCGCCCTACTCGCCGAGCCACAGGGGCCACCCCCATATTCCTATTTTTAAATACAGGTCATAGGAAAATTTTATAATCAAATATCTGTATTTAGGCACCTTTTAAAAGATCACTAAAATTGATTAAAATGATCTTTTAAAAAGTGCCTAAATACAGATATTATTTATTCTATATTATTCTATATTATTATTGCCCAACTTCCGCATTCCCTCATGACACCATGGGTAGAACTGAGTAGTAGCTGACCCTTTTGGATGGATATGAACTCCTCTGATCTCTCTATGTCTGTAGTCCCCAGCCCCTGGGCTGTGGACCATTACTGGTCCATGGCCTGTCGAGAACTGGGCTGCATAGCAGGAGGTGAGTGGTGGGCAGGCAAGCAAAGCTTCATCTGTCATTGTCTCCCATCACCCCCAGATGGGACTGTCTAGTTACAGGAAAGCAGGTTCAGGCTCCTGTGGATTGTGCATATCTCTCTTCCTCTGACTACCAGATTAGCAGCTGTCCAAACTCAAACCAAAACTCACACAGAGAGGAGATGGAGGTAACTGTATAATTATTTCATTATACAACAGTGTAATAATAATAATAATACTGGTGCACAATAAATCTAATGCACTTGAATCATGACATGAAAAAAATTGTCTTCCATGAAATTGGTCTCTGGTGCCATGAAGAATGGGATTACCTTTCTGTATACCTCATTTCACATGACTGGCCTGGCCCTGGGGGCATTTATGTTTGTAGCTGTTATGGAGGGCTCTTACCAGGTTGACATAAAGTCATTGATTCATGCCTACGACAGTTTTTTTTCACTCCTATATATGTGCCAGGCACAATGCGAGGTGTGGGAGATATAAATATGACCAAGACAGATGCTACCTGTGCACTCACGGATCCCACTGTCTCCTGGGGAAGCTAGGTGTGAAACAATTACATACATAATTTTACTTCTAACAGTCGTAAAGGCAAATTTGTATTAATCAGTACTATCGGGCCGTAGATATTTAACTTGCTACCAATGCACTAACCTGTCTGAGAAGATAGCACGTTTTCCATCATTCCGGAAAGACTACTCACTGCTAGCAACATTGAGGGCTGCTTTGTCCAAGTGCAGCCATATACTCCCTATCATTCTTCCCCTCACCAGATCAGCAGTGGTCCAAAACCAACACAAAACACACAGAAAGAGGAAATGGGTTCCTCTGAGATGTTTCACTCTCCTTACTCTGGCTCTTTTGTCTTCAGAAGCCACTGTTTCTTTTTTTGAAAAACAGAGTAACATTTGTGTACCTTTTAGTGTTTCTTTTTCTCCAGGGTTCTTCTAGGGCTGTAGCTAGTGTGGTTTGGTGATCTCTTTTGGGAGATATCTTAGAACTCTGATAGGAAATTCATCTCCCATCTGGGTACTTCATAGATGTGTTTGCTCTGCCGTCTCCTCTCCAAACACTACCACTCAAAGCACATTGTTCAGTTGGGGAAGGTGTTTGGTGCTGCAGCCAACCTTTCCTCCCTCCCTCCCTTTCTTTCCTTTTCCCCCCTGAGACTCTTAAGTAGCAGAGAAAGGTGAGTAGAAAAAAGTTTAGCCCTTAGAAATTTCTGTCTTAGTTAGGATTCTTTGGCTTACAAGTAACATAAACTGATGAGCAACTTGTGCAAAAGTTTATTAAAAGGATGTGGGAGAAAACAGATGTGGAGAAAAAGATGAAGAATTAGGCTTTAGAAAGTTCAGGAACCAAAGAATTTCTGAGGATCTAAGTAAGAAGCACAGACTAGTGGCCTCTTCCTTCAAGGCACCTCAGGTTCATGGTGCGCAGTCTTCAGGGGGAGCTTCTGATTGGCCTTCTTTGAATCATATGACCATCCTTGAATCATTGTACCCCACCAAGATCCTAAGTAACGCTCCTCGAGGAAAACCAAGCAGAGTGGATTCTGGGCAGGTAAACCCCATGGATGTTCACTAAAGTCTTCCCTGAGCTCCTCACTGGCCGTGTGCCATACCATCAAAAATTCTCTGCCTGGCTGGTCACGGTGGCTCACTTCTATAACCCTAGCACTCTAGGAGGCTGAGGCAGGTGGATTGCTTGAGCTTAGGAGTTCAAGACCAGCCTGAGCAAGAGTGAGATCCTATCTCTACTAAAAATAGAAAAAATTAGCCAGTTGTGATGGCTCATGCCTTTAGTCCCAGCTACTCAGGAGGCTGAGGCAAGAGCATCACTTGAGCCCAGGGGTTTGAAGTTGCTGTGAGCTAAGATGTCACTGCACTCTACCCAGGGTACAGAGTGAAACTCTGTTTCAAAAAAAAGAAACACATACATAAAACTCTCTTCCTACATGTTTGTCTGGGCCACTCAACTGTCACACTCAAGAAAGTTAGTTGTTTTGTGGGGGGGCCCAGTTCTCTTTGATTTCATTTCAGTCCTCAAGCTAAGAATAAATGGGAATGGAAATCCCTCCACAGCTCTCAGAATGTGTCAAAGCACTATTCTGCGTGTCTTAGTGACAGCTGCTTATGTAAGACTGGCAGTGCGTGAGATACAGTCAGTTCTCATTATTCACAGTAGTTATGTTCTGTTAGGTCACTGCAAACACTGAATTAGTGAATACTGAACCCTTGCTCCTAGGGGAAATACAAAGTCAGGTTCCTGTGAGCCTCTGCTCACAGCATGTTCATCATCTCATCTCATGCTCACAGCATGTTCATCATCTCATTAACCCATAACCTTGTTTTATGTGCATTTCCGTTTAAAGACACTTTAATATACATATCATTGACTCATCAACATTAAACTCATGGCCAACCAGAACTACAGTTCATGCCTGAATATGGTTTATGTAACGCACGTATGCCTCATCGCAGCTCAGGAACACTAGATAGTACTTCAACAGCAAAATCACCAACAAAACACAAAAATGCAAAAAATGTGATGCTAATATGCCACAAAAAAAATGCTTGCTTACAACTGAAACAAGCAGGCAGCACCCTGCTGTGTTTGACCTCAGCTGGGAACATGTACATCCCATGACCACATATTTTACCTCTGTATGTTTGCAGGTATTGATTTGGGGGTTACAAATAAATTTTAACCAATAGGCAAATTTGTGAATATGGAATCCATGAGTAATGAGGGTAAGTACTTTTATTATATTTATTTATTTATTAATGAAGTCAAGGTCTTACTCTGTTACTTAGGTTGGATTCCAGGGCTCTAGGGATCTCCCCAGCTCAGTCTCCTGAGTAGCTGAGATTATAGATACACACCATCATACCCAGCTAATTAAAAATTCTTTCCTTGTAGAGATGGTATCTTGCTATGTTGCCTAGGCTGGTCTTGAGCTCCTGGCCTCAAGTGATCCTCCTGCCTCAGACTCCCAAAGTGCAGGGATTATAGGCATGAGCCACTGGAGCTGGCCCAATCCCTATTTTACAGACAGAAGAATAGAAGGGTGGGGAGAAGTTAATTATGTTTCCATGGGGGTCATGTAGCCAGGCAGCATAGAGGAGGCTTTGATCTGTTATTCTGGCTGTGGAGCCTGTGTTCTTCAGAGGCAGTGCAGGGTAGTGATTGAGTGGCGTGTGGCCCCTCCTGACACCTGGTTTTCATGTTTTGTAGGCACTTAGGAAGTAGAGAATACTGAGGATTGTGAACTGAAGTAGTAGGAGACATGGGGGTGGGAAAGTACTTTTCCTGAGTGAGTTTGGGCTGTTTTTATAGGTTGTGATGAGGTACAATGATCTTCAACCCCAAGGCTTTCTATACAACTTCTCCTTGAGATGAATCTCTGGCAAACAGATGCTATAGTTTTCTTGGAAAAACCCTTGTTGGTCTTTTGGATTTCCAAGAGGATGGCATAGTACTTCAGAGCATAGGCTCTGGAACTGCAACGTCCTGAGTTTGAATCCTGCCTCTGTCATTTTTTATTATTAAATTAATTAATTAATTAATTACTTTTTTTGAGCCAGAGTTTCACTTTGTTGCTCTTGGTAGAGTGCCATGGCGTTGTAGCTCGAAGCAACATCAAACTCTTTGGCTCAAGCTATGATCTTGCCTCAGCCTCCCGAACAGCTGGGACTACAGGTGCCCGCCACAATGCCTGGCTATTTATAGAGACAGGGTCTTGTTCTAGCTCAGGCTGGTCCCAAACTCCTGAGCTCAAGCAATCCAGCTGCCTCAGCCTCCCAGGGTGCTGGGTTTATAGGCATGAGTCACTGCACCCAGCCAATTATTTTTTAATATCTGTGACCTTAGGTAAGTTACTTAACCTCTCTGTGCCTCAGTTTTCTCATCTGTAAAATGGGGTTAACGAAGATACCTATCTCATAGGTTGTTGTGAAGATTGAATGAGTATATGGGTATATGTAGCATTTACAACAGTGCCTGGTGTGTGAGACATACTCTGAACACGATTACTGTTGTTAGCATCTGTCCTCAGACTCAACCGGACTCTCTGGGAGTCGCAAAATACACCGTTGTGTATATGCCCACTCCCAAGTCAGGCAACACCGTAGAAGCTAGATCAGCTGGCCGGGTCTTGGGACTTTTCCATTCTGCTGGAGGCGCTGCCTGACTCACCTCTTGTGCGCACGCAGATGGTAGTTAAATAGAAGGGCTCTTTCCTTTTAGTATTAGCTTAATTATAGGGGGGTCCCTAAAATGGTGGGGAGTGAGCTTTTAGAACCCCCCTCAACATAAGGCCCATCCAAAAGAGGCATAGATGTTTCTTATTTCATTCTTCTCTCCTTTCTTACATATGCTTTTGTCTTTGTGATTCTGTGTGCTTAATCTTTAATCTCTGGGTAGGTTCTATTTATTACTTTTTGTGTGTGTTTTCTCTGCCCTGGTTTATGTTCCAAAAGGTCTGTTTGGGTCTCTGTGGGGTGTCTGACAACCTCTGCAGGCCTTTCTGGATTACATAACTGAAGTTTTGTGTTTTCTGTTCCTTAACTGGGCATTCATTCTGTGCTATAATTTTGACTTTTAGTGACAGAAGTAGGGTACTAGAATTTTCTTTGGGATCCCCTAGGGTTTCCTTCTAAACATTTTTCCTGCCATAGTTCCTTAAAAAAAAATCTTTCTTTTTTTTCATTGCAGAAGCAATATACATTCAGGATAGAACATTGCAAAATGCAGAAAGTAAATATCCTCTGTGCACAGGAAGGTTAATACTTTGGTGTGTATCCTCTTCTCTGTCTCTCACACACAAATGGGGTCATGATGACATATGAGACTTTGTTCACATCTTGCCATTGTTTTCTTAGGGTGACTCCATAGACCAACTTCATCAGACGGCATGACCACCCTTTCCCTCACAGGAGCCCTGTGGGTTTGCCATTTCTAACTATTGTAAGTGGTGCTCTGATAAATATCCTTTGCCTGCACCCCTAAATATGTCCTCAGAGAAGTGGCCTAGAAGTTTCTAGTAGTGATGCTAGAAGGAGCGTTTGCCTCTCCCCTCGACCACTCTGCGGTGTTGATAGGGGCCCAGGTCTCTGTGTCCATCTTCCCAAGGTGAAGGTCAAGTCATGGAAAGGGCAGTTGACCACCCCTATGTCGACTCCTTTTCTTCTTGGTTCTTTTCTCAATTCCACTTGTTATTGTTTTCCTGCTGTTAGCTTATTTAGCGATAATTTTCTACTCTATTCCTTAGGGTAGGCAGAAACGAAACTCTACTTATAAAAAATAATTAAAAATTTTTTAATCATACTACAAAGCACACAACATAAAATTTACCATCTTAATTATTTTTAAGGGTACAGTGAGTAATTTTAAGTATATTTACATTGTTACACCCTAGATCTCCAGCACTTTTTCATCTTGTAAAAGTGAAACTCTATACTCATTGGCAATAACTTCCCATTTTCCCCTCCCCCCATCTCTGGTAACCACCATTCTACTTCCTGTTTCTGTTGAGTTTGACTACTTTAGATACTTCATTTATGTGGAATCCTACAGTGTTTGTCTTTTTGTGACTGGCCTATTTCACTTAACACGCTATTCCCCCACATTGGAACATGGGTCAAAATTTTCTCCTTTTAGAGGCTGGCTAATATTCTGTTGCATGTGTAGTCTACAGTTTGCTTCTCTGTTCCTCTGTTGATGAACACTGGGTTGCTTCCACTTCTTGGCTGCTGTGAACATGGGTGTGCAAGAATCTCTTTGGGATATGTATCCAGAAGTGAAATTGCCAGAAGTAGAAACTATCTTGGGAAGATTTTTTTCTGGGGACCTGGCCTCTAATTGCTCCACAGAGCCAGCTGATACTTCTGTTCATGAAACTGGGGTACACTGGGAGAAGTTCCTAGTCACCAAGGTAGGCTGTGGGGATAGAATGGCTTAGCCAGGTCCCTGCTTTTGCAGAGCTGATAATCCAGCAAGAATACAAACAGTCCCAAGTAAATAAATTGAAAAAACAGGATGAGTTCATTTTGTGATAAATATCATGCAGAAATTGAAGCAGGATCTGGCAACAGAGTGATGTGGTCAGTGGCTACTTTAGATAAGAAAGGCCTTCCTAAGAAGGCAGCAGTGATCTGAGAAGTACAAGGTGAGAAGAGCCAGCCCTGCAGACTTTGGGAAAGTCCTGTTTGGGGCCCTGGGGTGAGTGATGTGAAGGTCCTTGGCATGACTTTCGTGACTGGGGTCTTGTGGGATGGTGAGGCAAGTGGGATGTGGGCAGGGCTCCGTAGGCGAGGATCAGCTTCTCTGCTAAGTGCAGGGAGAGGCCACTGGAAAGTTTTAGGTAGAGGGATAGAAAGGATCAGATTTGTATTTAAAACATCTTCTATTGGCTGCTGAATAGAGAATGGGTTGTTTGGGGGCTCGAGTGGAAGCAGGAAGATGAGTCAGGAGACAACTGCAGATAACCAGGGGACAGATGGTATCTTTGTCTACAGTGGCAGCAGTGCAGGTGGTAAGACATGGGTGGATTTGAGAGTTAAAAGGACTTGCTGGTAGATCGGATGTAAAATTGAAGGAGGGAAATTAACACATAACTGAATGCCTAGTATATTTTACACGTGACATCTTTAAACATCGTATCAACCCTGTGAGCACATTTTGTAGAACAGTGATGCTAGAGATAATTATGTGAACTGTAAATGTGAGCTACATATGTAATTTAAAATATTCTAAGTACAAACACATTAAAAACTAATTAAACAGGTGACATTAATTTTGATAATATTTTCTTCAACTAAGTATATTCCAAATATTCTCATATCAACATGTTCCTAGTATAAAATTATTAATGATATAGTTTATGTTTTTTCTTATATCAAGTCTCCAAAATTTGGTGTGTATTTTACACACCCGGCACATCTCGATTCAAACTAACAGCATTGCATGTACTCACTCAGTAGCCACACATAGCTAGTGGCTGCCACCTTGGTAGTACAGTTATAGAGGAGGAAAGAGAGGCTTAGAGGGTGTAAGTCACCTATGCGAGGTTATAGAATTGGGGATTTGAACCCTATTTTGACTCTGGCACGCATGCTGTGCTCAAAGCACTAAGCAGACATCATGAGATGTTCTATAGATTTCAGTACATCATATATGTGTGGACATAGGAACTAATATTTGCTGTATGTTTATATTTATATATCCTTTCCAAAGCAGATCAACCCTCAGTTTCTTTTCTTGGTCCTCTTTTTCACTCCTGTTGGTGAAGATCACATCATTAAAACACTGTGAACATTCTCTTTGGCTTCTTGCGTAGACTTTTTGTTTGATCACCCCAGCCTGGGGACCCTGGGAACTTTACCCTTCTCTTCTTCTGTGGCATTCAGAACAGATATACCAGGGTGTAGGGATTAAGTGTAAGGCCTTGGGGATCAGAGAAACCTGAATTTGAGTTCCAGGTCTGCTGGGCAGATGATCTTGGTCAAATTATTTAATTTCTCTTGACTTCACTTTCCTCATCAGCAAATGAAAGATAATAATCCTTTCAGGGGCTATTGTGAAGATAATGTAGAATGATCCACGTGAAGTGTCACTCAGAGGAATCGATAATAGTGACAATAATACCTGTTGTTCATTAGAGCCTGCCCAGGGATGTTCACCTTCCTTTCTTTTACTCTTGTTATTTCTTTAGGAGAGAAATTTACCAAGCATTATATTGTTTGTACCAACTGAATCAACGCTGGGTCTCCAATAGAGATGAGAGGTCTTGAGGCTTTTTACCTGTATCCATTGCTTCTTCTTTTTTTTTTTTCTGCCCCTTCTGTGGCACTTCTGGTTCACTGTCAGCTCTGGTTTCCAAGCTACCCACTCCTTCCCCTCGTACGAATCTATATCTGCACTGGATTTGTTTTTAAATGGGAAGTGAAAGCCAGTGTGAGCTGGAAAATGTATATTTCAGACACCAGAAAGCTGGTGGGGGAAATAATTTTTTGGACGTTTTTCTAGAACCTTTAAGAATCAATCCTAGGAGCCAACACCAAATAGTCCTCGTGATCAGGTGGTCCTGGTCGTGGTGTATTTGTTTTTGATTCTATGCTGGGCACTGGCAGGTCTGAGGAGCACGATACTAATAACATTAACAGTGGCTGGCTTCCGCTGATAGATCACCGTGTGCTAGAACTGTGCTAACAACATTGCGTCTGTTTTCTCCCTTCATCCTCAAACCAGCCCTTCCAGTCAAGTATGTTGTTGTTACTATATCACAGTCGTGGAAACTGAGGCTCTAAGAGGTCAGTAGATTTGCTTAAGGTCACAGAGCAAGGATTTGACTCTAAGCCTTCCATCAAAAAGTGTTCTTGGCTTAGCGCCTGTGGCTCAACGGGCTAAGGTGCCAGCCACGTACACCTGAGCTGGCCGGTTTGAATCCAGCCCCAAGGCCCGCCAAACAACAATGACGGCTGCAACCAAAAAATGGCCGGGCATTGTGGTGGGTGCCTGTAGTCCCAGCTACTTGGGAGGCAGAGGCAAGAGACTCACTTGAGCCCAGGATTGGAGGTTGCTGTGAGCTGTGATGCCACAGCACTCTACCCAGGGTGACAGCTTGAGGCTCTGTCTCAAAAAAAAAAAAAAAGTGTTCTTGCTGTTTGCTGGGATCAGACTGGCGCTGCCAGAGCGTCTCCTTTGGCTGACTTGCAGATGGATCAAGGCCTTTACTGGAGAAGTGGTTCTCTCTCCTGGTTCTCTTCTTTGCTTTCCTTACTCTAGGAAACTCAGGCTCTGGAAATGTGACAACCCAGGTTCAAATCCCAGCTTGTGGAACAGCGAAGCATCTTCCTCATCTTTACCTCTTAGAGTCCCTGCAGGGGTTGGCAGACAGGACGTTAAAAGTTGAGCGGTGTTCTTGGCCTCAGCAGATGCTCAGTTCAGAGTCGTCATTAGTAATGCTGCTAATGAGGTTCTGTCCTTTCTTTCTTCCCTGCCTGTAGCTCCTCTGTGGATAGAGGTGAAAAGCCTCTGGTGCATGCCTCTCCTCCTGACTTCCCTAACCTCATCCTGACCCAGGTCTGCCTACTTGGACTTAAGGAAATGAAGCTGTGTTTTCATCTAGGGGTGGGGGTCCCAGGGAGCACGGACATCCTTCCACTCCATTCCTTTTCCAAAGCTGGCTCTGCACCTAATCTCCCAATCCCAAGCTGCTGCCTGGGCTTTCAGAGCAGCTGGCAGGCAGTAAGTACTCTGCAAGGGTTCCTGAAGGCTGGTACGTGTGTGGCCCTGACCATTTCCTCCCCAGCAGGGTCCCCATTGTCTTCTCAGGTCTAGTTTCTTCTCCAGCACACCTGGATCCTACAGATTCTTAACCACAAGGATAAGAATTACTTTACTCTCAGTTTTCCTTGAGGGCGTGAGGCCTCCTTTCTCATCTTCCCGACTTGGTTATGGCAAGGCCCAGCTGGACACCTCCAGGCATGTCCTTTCTCCTTGGCGGACTGCCGTGTCCTCACCAATACATGGATGCTCTCTCTGGATTCAGCCTCTGAGGACAAGTGACTTTGGAGGTTGTTGAGTTGTTGAGACGCATGGACTGGGCAGTGTGGATGGCACAGCTAAAGGAAGCTCCAGGGAAGCTCGTGAGTGGGTCTGGTGGCTCTGTGAGTTGGCAGACAAGCCCTTCTCTGGGGGATGATGGGCTCTCTTGGGCCATGTCGCAAGGCCAGGCCACAGGATCAGGCTGCCCTGGGGTGGAACGTTCAGGACTGTTCTTCCTTGGGCCTCTCTCTGTGTGTTCTCTCTGTCCGGGAAGATGAATGTTGTTGTTGGCAGGTGAAAAGATAGTTCCCATTTTCAGTGTATGCTGCTGCCAGGGAGGGGGAAATCTCAAAACCCTCTGGTTCTGAGTCAGGTGCCATTGATTTGACCATAACCGCTAGTTTGTCCTCCCTCCCTCCCTCCACTGCCCTGGTATGTCTGCTTTTCCTCAACCACAGTCTGTCTGGGCCACCCCTGGGCAGATCTGGGCTTGACTGTCTCTGTCTGTGAAGAGTTATCCTTTCCCACCTGCTGAGATGGGCTTCTGTGTGGGGACAGCGAGGCTTGAGGCTGCAAGAGGGCTCAAAGGGACACACTAGCTGGCACGTGTCATGTCTTATTTTTTTTTGAGACAGAGTCTCACTTTGTCACCCTTAGTAGAGTGCTGCGGCATCATAGCTCACAGCAACCTCAAACTCTTGGGCTCAAGATTCTCTTGCCTCAGCCTCCCAGGTAGCTGGGACTGTGGGTGCCTGCCACAATGCCTGGCTATTTTTAGAGATGGGGTCTTGCTCTGGCTCAAGCTGGTCTCAAACCTGTGAGCTCAGGCGATCCACCCGCTTCGACCTTCCAAGTGCTAGGATTACAGGTGTGAGCCACCATGCCCTGCCGTGCCATGTCTTACGTAAACTTAGAATCCTGTAACAGCATTTCCACAGCTGGACCTATTGAGAATGTGAGTGGTGACATAACTGGATGGCTGAGACTAGGGTTATGAATATGACCCCTGCTGCTGTATGAGCTGCTTCTGCTGGAAGAATGTGAGTCCGGTGCTCTATTTTTTTAATAAATGCTGTCATTGCTGTTTGTCATGCTCATCATCCATCCATTCGCCCACCCACCTATCCATCCGGCCATCCATCTATCACATACAGCCACCTTCCACCATTCATCCACATTCAATGAAGTATTATGGTTAAGAGCATAACTTTGGAGTTATCCCGCTTGGGTTTGAACCCCAGCTTTGCCACTCACCAAGTATGTGATCTTGGTTACATTTTTAAACCTTTCCCTGCCACAGTCTCCTCAGCTATAAAATGGGATTGCTGTTGGAACCAACAATAGAGCCTACCTCATAGTATTACAAAGGGTACATAAGTTGCTTTCAATGGTGCCTGGCTCACTATTACTAACATTATCATAATCATTAACACTCTTTAGCAAATATTTCTGGTTTTCACCCTTGCAGGCCAATGGTAGGATTGCACTGCTTACCTTCCTTGTGGATAGGTGGAACCATCTGAAGTTCTAATCAGTTAGTTGTGGCCAGACCATATGAAGTTCTTTTTTTTTTTTTTTCCAGTTTTTGGCCAGGGCTGGATTTGAACCCACCACCTCTGGCATATGGGGCCAGCACCCTACTCCTTTGAGCCACAGACACTGCCCCAGACCATATGAAGTTCTAATCAGTTAGTTGTGGCCAGTTATGGTGGCTCATGCCTGTAATCCTAGCACCCTGGGAGGCTGAAGTGGGAAGATCATTTGAGCTCTGGAGTTCAAGACCAGCCTGAGCAAATGTGAGAACCTGTCTCTTAAAAGAAAAAAAAAAAGAAGTAACAAATAAAATTAAATTATAATCAGTGAGTTGTGATCCAAAGTAAGGCATGCTGCTTTTATGTGGGAGTATTTGATTGCTGGTTTGAGGCTATCCAGAGCAATCTTTGAGTTGTGACTTCTCTATTAACTTGCTCCTGGAAACACAGAACCAGGTTCACCAGCTGATGTAGCATGAGAAAAACAGACTTCTGCTTATTTGGGGATTATCACTGTAGTATAGGCTTTCCTGAAAGTTGCCCTTAATGCCACCATGCATCAGGAAAATGGGAAATAGTAGCTAACTGTATCTTTATTTATAAAATAGTCATCATAAAATTTTACGATTCTCTACATGTTGGCCACGTCTGTAAAATTATGTAATGAATATTTAGCAAAGAGAGGTGGTACATTTAGGTCCAATTTCCCATTTTCCCTGTGCATGGCAACTGTAAGGAACACTTTTGGGACACCCTATGTTATCCAGCTATGCTATGTCTCTGTCTGTCTCTCATTTGTCATCTCTGTGTACAATAATACCAGTCTCAGTTTTTTTTCTTTTCACTTCATAGCACCTATTACTACCTGGGATTTTCTTACGTATTTGTTTGTTTATTGTTAGTTATAAGAATGTATTCTCCGTGAGGGCAGGGACTTGTTTATGTACTTCTCTAATTCCGATAGTAAGCATGGTGCTTTACTCATTGTAGACACTCAATACAGAGTCTTTGAATGAATAAATCAGTGAATGAATGGATCTAGTTTTAGGAAGTCCTGTTGAGTCCTATATTCTATAGCTCCTTAAAAATCCTTGTTGAGGGGCGGCTCCTGTGGCTCAGCGAGTAGGGCGCCGGCCCCATATACTGAAGGTGGCGGGTTCAAGCCCGGCCTCGGCCGAACTGCAAAACAAAAAAAATAGCCGGGCGCTGTGGTGGGCGCCTGTAGTCCCAGCTACTCGGGAGGCTGAGGCAAGAGAATCGCTTAAGCCCAAGTGCTGGTGGTTGCTGTGTGCAGTGTGACGCCACGGCACTATACCCAGGGCGATAAAGTTTGACTCTGTCTATAAAAAAAAAAAAAAAAAAAAAAAAAAAAATCCTTGTTGAACT
>CAUYON010111107.1:0-22771 GCA_963573935.1 Arctocebus calabarensis | reverse complement strand
CGTGGCGTCACACAGCTCACAGCAACCTCCAACTCCTGGGCTTAGGCGATTCTTTTGCCTCAGCCTCCCGAGTAGCTGGGACTACAGGCGCCTGCCACACCGCCCGGCTATTTTTCTGTTTTGCAGTTCGGCTGAGGCTGGGTTTGAACCTACCACCGTCGGTATATGGGGCTGGTGCCCTACTCAATGAGCCACAGGTGCTGCCCCATAACTTACATCTTAATTACATCTGCAATAACCCTCTTTCTAACTTAAGTTCACTTTCACAGGCACTACAGGGGTAGGACTTCACCATATCTTTTTTGGGGACACAATTCCAATCACAGCACCTGGTAACCAATAATACGTTTGTCCATTTCTAAGAGCAGGGCTTTGATTGACACCATGAAACAGAACAAATTGGTGTGCATGTGTGGGAGAAAACCATTATCTTACTAAACTGATGTGCTTATCAGTTGGGCTAACCAGTCATACATACATTCACCCTATCACACTGGCATTACTCTTTCTTTTATGTTTTTCCCCTCTCTCCGTTCCTTCTCTCACTTCTCCCTCCTCGCTTCTTCCTATTCTTCTCTTTGTCTCTGTCCCTCTCTTTCTTTCTTTCTTTTTTTTTTTAACCATGAAATGATGTTACTTAAATAGTTGGTGCTGGGAATTTATGGGAAGATCTGGATAAGATCCAGGTATTTGCTGGGTGTGGTGGCTTACGCCTGTAATCCCAGCACTTGGGAGGCTGTGGAGGGTGGATTGCCAGAGCTCACAGGTTTGAGACTAGCCTGAGCCAGACTGAGACCTTGTCTCTAAAAACAGCTGGGTGTTGTGGTGGGCACCTGTATCCCAGCTACTTGGGAGGCTGAGGCAAGAAAATCACTTAAGCCCAAGAGTTTGAGGTTGCTGTGAGCTATGACACCACAGCACTCTACCAAGGGTGACAAAGTGAGACTCTGTCTCAAAAAAAAAAAAAATGAGGTATTCATCAGTTTATCACATACCCTCCAAACCTTAGGAGATAGCTTACCAAAGGTTTTGTAATGTCAATGAAAAATAATCCAAAATCTGGAAAATAATTTAAAGAAGTTTATTTATTCTGAGCCAAGTTTGAGAACCGCGGCCTGGAGCCACATCTAAGAAACCTTGAACAAGCGGTTGAGTTACAGGTTGATTTTATACATTTCAGGAAGACAGGAATTACAGATATGGTCACAAATAAATGCCTGTAAGGTATACATTGGTTTGTCCTGAAAAGGCAGAACATTTCTAAGTGGGGCTTGTAGGTTATGGGTAGTTTTAAAGGTTCTTTGATTTGTAATTGGTTAAAGAAATGAAGCTTTGCCTAAAAGCTTGGAATGTTTTAAGATAAGAAAGTCTGTTAATCAGAGATAAGCCACCCGGACTCAAGAGATCTGTTAAGTAAATTGAGGACCTGCAGGTGTGGTTTAAGCTCTGCTTTGCATAAGCCTTACTCCTGCTGAGTTACAAAGAATATTTTTAAGAAGGGAGGGGGGCCTGAGGAGGCGTGTCTGACCTTTCAACTCTTGGCCAGCAACTCAGCCTTAGGGTATTTCTGGGGTCCTCTTGACCAAGAGGGGGCCGATTCTATCAGCTGGGAGGGTAAGATTATAGTTCACTGTAATGGAAGGATCTATTACAAGTATTTAGGTTTATATTTAGCTTTGAATTACACATACAGATAGCCACTTTCACACACACATATTTTTAAGCAATTTAGAGTATCAGCATTTCAATCTGAGCATTATATGTGTGGTATTGTCTTTGTCCTCTTTGTCTTATAAGTGGTGACATATTTCTCTAACACGAGGAGACCAATTAAAGTAATTTACATTCTGCAAATTTGAATCAATGATGTTTCTCATAAATCCTAATCAACCAAAGTAAAGAAATTTAATTCCTGCTTTTTTTAGCATCAGAAGAGGAAATTGGCAAGGGAGCTGCCCCATCATCTCCCCTTCCTTCATAAATCAATTCTCAGTAATCATAGAACAGAAAGGAGAGAAGATCATGCATTATGGTCAAGTTCCCAGATCAAAGGGTAAATGGACAAAAAATTATTAAAATAATTATCAAGAGAAAATTTATCATGGGAGAAAACTTCCACTTTATGAAACTTTTTGCTGGGATGAGGATCAGAAAGGGAGATGCCTATAGAATCAAATTGGTAGAACAATAAACTCCATGTGTTGTTTTAATCCCACTGTCTTGCATGTGCACCAGTCATTGGAGCTCCCTTATCATGGGTGGGGGGACGTTCAGATTTGTCCTCATCAATGTCACAGACATTTCAAGAGAACTTTTGAAACCAAATGGAGGGTGACATTCCTTGGGGATAGTGGGAGTGTCCAGTGCACTTTCTTATTTAAAGATCAATGAAAAATTCTCAATAGCACAGGAACTGAAAGAGAAATGTGAAATGTAATGGTGTTTGGTCAGCGGAGCAAAGGATTTGTAGTGGTGAAAGAAAATACAGATAAATTATTTGAATTGTACTTTTACTTATCTTATAAAACAGTCGAGCTTAGAAAGGATTTCAGTTTTTGATTTTGTTGGCTTAGTTTTGACCTGAAAAAAATGGATTTGCTGTTTTTCTTTCTTTTTCTTATTCCAATGGCACACACCCTCCTGGTTTTGAGAATTCTGATTGTTATCTCTTAGAACCATGCCTGATGAAGTACTCTTTCTACTTTTGGATATTTGATCAACCCACGTTCTTACAAAAAACTTCAAAGGAGATTCAATCTAAAGGACAAAAATGATCGTCAAGGGAGCTACGGATTAAGGTCTGATTGGTCAGAGTTCCATGAAAATTGTTTAGGTAAAGGTAGATTCAATAAGGCAGAGAGAAAGAAATGAAGTATGCTTCTGGGGAATAAACAGGGCAGAGCAAACACACAAGAACTCATTAAAGAAGAAGCCAATGAGCAATTCATAACCAATATCTGATATATAATTTAAGACCCAAAGGTCACTTAATACTAACTCTATTGCAACACACATATGCACAAAGAATCTTCCTGGCAATTGCTTTGCAGCTTGCCTTAGCTGCTTTTATTTCACAAAAGTGTTTCTCCAGAGGCACAAAAAAAAAAATGTCAAGAGTAAAACTGGATTTATCTGAGACATTTACTTGGATTAACTAGGTAATAAAAGTATTTTCAAATTGCTAATTTACTAAGCATTGTCACTGGAATGCTGAATTACTGTACTTTTTATTATGATGATCAAGAGAGATAAATGCAGACCTAGCCACAAAACCAAAGCAAAGAGAAGAGCGGCAGGAGTCATTCTTAGCATAATTACTGGCATTTGTCATTCTTCCCTTGAAAAGAAGATAATCAGTTTTTCTAAAGACTGTTTTCTTTGCTTCAGAGTCTCTTCTTCAGAACTGTTTATCATCCACATTGTTCTCATTTAAGTAGCAGCACATACAGTACTACTACACTTTTCATTAGTCAATTTAATGAATTTAATTTCAGTTCAAAATGTTAATTAAAAGTGTACATTTCATTCTTATAAGGGTGAAACTTAAAAAATTATTGGTTCTCAAGTGGTAGGTGGGTTAAATTACTAAAAGCAGAGTTGAGAAACAGGGTTAATCAGTGTGAAATTTAGTATCATGAGCCTGAGGTTGATTTTGATAATGAATTATAATTAATTTTCCTCTTTTAAGAAAGTAAAGGTTGAAAAATTGTGGTGTTTATAACTTATATTTAGGGAAGAATTTTTGAAGAAAACAATATAAGAACTATTAGAAAGAAAGTTGCATTAAAGAGAAACACAAAAGAAAAAGCTACCAGACCAGATAGTCCATCACCAGAAAATGAATGAGAATTTTATTATTTCTTGGCTTTTAAAAATTCTGTCCTTTGCCAGATTTAAAATTGCTGCCAACCTGAAAGAAAAAGGGTCTATTTTTTTCTAAATAACCATATTTAGTAATTTCCATGAAATTGACATTTTAAGAACTATGACAAAAAGCCAAATTAAAACTCAGGAGTTCCTAATCCCCAAATTCTGGGCTCGTTTTAAGAAATACCTAAAATACGCTTTAAAATGAACGAATTAATATAATTACAGTATGTGTATAAAAACACATACACACTGATCTGTTTCTGTAAAACACAGCTGTTATTTATATTTTGCTGTTTTTTAAAATTAGAAATGTGGCTTTATATATATTTTACATGTATGTAAAGTAACTTTTTAAAATGAGTTAATCTGTTGTCTTTTGTCATCGTTAAAAATTAAAAAAAACCCCAAACCAACAGCCCCACAAGCAATTAGCTTGGATATCTTATATTCATGTCTCTGAATATAACTGCGGTTTTAACAAGAAAAGCAGCACATCCAGGTAGTTAAGTAATAGAAACAAGGCACAAGCAGCAACTGGCATCCCCTGGCAATTGACATGGTAATTTCTTCGCCTTCTCTTTCAAGGCTCACTCCACCCGGCTTCACTAATCCCCCTCCTCCTTGAGACACGAGGCACCCTCTGGGCCATAGAAGGTGCCACGCGGGGAGTGAAGAGACGCCGGAAGAGCAAGGGCTGAGCGCACGTTGCCCACACCCTTGGCTGCAGGCGCCCGCTGCGGGCCCCGGGAGTGGGAGAGAGTTAAGGAGCTTGGGGTGGGGGTGGATCCCAGGGACGCCCCCTTTCCTCCTCCCAAACCCATCGGGGACCCGGGATCTGCTGCAAGAGGCACGGAGCCCACTGCCCCCGACTGGGCCTCCGCAGGGATGGGCGGGCAGGGGGCGGAGCGCTGCGCGGGGCGGCGGGAAAGGGGCGGAGAGGATAACTAGGGCTCTGGCGGGCTGAGGGACAGTGGCAGAACCTGCGGGCTAGGTGGGCTGCTCGCCAGCTGGGACGAAGGGAAACGAGGACCGCTGCTCTAAGGGAGTGAGAAGGCGCATGCAGTCCCGGGGTCGGACCGCCGCCGTCTCTCCCAGCCGGAGATGGCATACCGGCGGGCGCACCCGCGGCAGCAGCTACCCTGCGCGCAGGTGGGCAGCCCTGAGCGCGGCGCCCTGCACGCTTCCCGGGCCGCAGTGGGCCGGATGACCTCACTCCGGGCAGCTGTGCTCGGGTACTAGGGCTGGGCAGATCTGGGGGCAGGAGGAAGGTACATGGTCCTATGGTGTGCGTGCTTCTGTGCGCGCGCTGTGTTAAGGTGGGGGAAAAGGTGTAGAAAAGCTACCTCTCTTACGATTCACTCCCTCGGGTCTCACCCTCTCACTCCCCAACCCCCTTTCGAGAAAATGAACACCGGTGGAACTTTGAGGGCTGCGACCTTCTGTCCCCCGCCCCGTAGTCTATGTGGTGTGTGCGGGTCGTCCTGTTCTTCACAGTCCAAGTCTAACAACCATCAGGACGCCCACTGCTCCCGCCTGAAGACTGTAGGGACCAAGGGAGGGGAGAGCGGTGGTAGGACCGGCCGGGGCGTGTGCGGGGAAGGCTGGAGTTGCTGGAGTATTGTTTGCCGGGGCTGGTGCCAGCGTCTGGGTGCTTCCTCACGCTTTCAGGGGCAGAGTGGGGGTTGGGGGGGGAGGGAACGGTTTTGCTGAACTTAGTCTGAGAGCTGACTGTGCACATGCCCTTGACGTCTTGTGCACGTTTGGACAAACGGTTTAATAGAGACACTTGGAAGCAGCATCGATCTCTGGCGGGTCCCCGAAGACCCTCTTGGTATGGTACAGCATGTGTTCGGGTTTGGGAGGGAAGGAAGGGTGTTGTGTGTGACTGTCCGTCCTAGGGAGAAGGAGAGTGTCTCAAGGAGATTCGATTTTCTTGGATTTGCTGCAATTCCAAAAGCCAAATCAGGCTTTCAAGGCTTTAAAGTAAATTACGGGTAAGTGGGGCGGATCTCTGGTGGGGATAAAGAAGCCCCGGGGTTTGCAGGATAGAGGGCTTGGCTGGCACGCTTGCTCGGTGGCTTCTGGCGCTGCCTCACCTAGGTAGTGGGGACGGGGAGTGGGGCTAGTGTTTTTTGGCTTAAGGTCCTTGATCGGGGGCACTTGTCCTAGGTATACTGTGGGACTTGGAGAAGGTAAAAGGCTGCGTGGCGGTGTCTGTTATTCGCTGTTAAGTCCAGAATCTCAGTGTGCGTCTGTCTCTGAGACACACACACACACTCCACTCTCATCTCATGGTTGCTTGGACTCACTGGTAGTTGGTTATGGAGTTTTATTCCTGTTTGTTCCTTTCCTGGCTTTTTTATTTTTTAAGGAAAAGGATCTACCTGCATTAAAATCGTGGGGCCTCAGAAAGACATTTCAGCACTAACTCATTCAAATTAAGAATAGGGCTTTATGAAGAAAACACTTTACCAAACTGCTGTTTGGATTGGATAAAATTCTAGTTCGATTAGAGTTGTATTAAATAGACATCTTAAGACATTGTGATAAGGTAGCTATAGCCTGTATCTCTCCCTCTCTTTTTGTAATTTACAGAATTCCTAATTACCTGATTAACAGAGTGATGAAGTTGTCTTCTAATTTTAAACGACAGATCTTGAAATGGCTGTAAGTTGGGTTCTGTGACTCCATCTCTCTCTTTGATAATAAACTGATGGAAGTAGTGTATAGTTGATAATCCAAGGCTTATGTATGTTTCAATTTCTAATCAAATTTATTAAACCATTGGTGAAGCAGGACACCTTAGAAACTTCACAAAGGAGAAAAAGAACTTTTGTGTTTTGGAGCAGATATTTTGCCACTTTTTAAGATACCTAGAAAAGATGCATTGTTCACGAAAATACATGATTTATTTCTTTATGTCTACAGGTGGCAGTGTAGAAGCCAAAACGGGAGCTTCCAAAAGTGGTTTCTGAAAAATAAGGAGTTGAATGTACATGAGTAAGCAAGCACAGGAATCTGAAAAACCACAGGTATGTAGGACAATTAATCCACCTATCCGGCTTTATAATTATTGCATTCCAGTAGTACTAACCCATTTGCTCTTATATTCAATATTTTGACATTTATATAAATGTCTATGAAGTGAAATGTATTTTGAGGTAATCTTGTGGAGAAAATAAGATCTATGTATTTAAATAAAAATATTAGACGTCAGTGAATTTTTACTGTTATAAAAGAGCTTTTATTCCCCCCCCCCCATTTTGACTATGTGGCTTGAATTTAACCAGTTGTTGCTTGATACTTCTAAAAAACACTTTTCCTGAGACTGTATGTATAAAACTGCCAATTCTGAATACTTTCATTTGGGATACTGTTAACAAAGTCAGCCAATTGAACTGATAGAATTTTATCTGATTTTAATAATACTGGGTTTCACTGTTGACTTGACATAATACTGATCAGAATACACATGCATTAGGAGGCATCTTTTAGATCAAGCCCTTCTGTTTTTAACCTTTTCATCATTTTCCTCCTCCTTACCTTGCTGCTTTTCCAGGTCCGCTAATTTGCCTGCTCAGTTAAAATAACGATGAGTTATATGCTGTTGATAAGAGAAGATCAAGTTTGTAAAAGTTATTCATTGCAACACAATTAAAAAGAGTTTTCTTTTAATTATTGTTAAAGTGTAATGTTTTGCATAGTGAGGTCCTTTTTTCAACCACTGGGTAGCACATTATTATAAATGGTAAAAGAAGCCAGAGCTGGGGAAAGTGTTTGTCTTTGTGGATTTTTATTTTCTTTTCCTGAGAAAGTGGGCAATAGATGTTGGTACTTTAACTGGGAAGCTAAAGTTACATTGGCTGTGTAAGAGTTGTGCATGAAAATGGATATTAAAGGGAATGAAGCTTTCTCTTCTTGGGGGTGGGTGTGCAGTTCATTACAGTGCTTTACTGTGGTGTTACTTTGTGATTTTTGACATTCTACCTTTACAGCTGAGGAGGGATTTGTTTAGTCCCTCCTAATGAAGGTGTTAAACAAAGTTGAATGATGCTCTTGAAGCTTAAAATAGAGTCAAATTGGACACTTAACCAGTAGAAAGCAAATTGAGCTTGGACGCTTCAGTATAGACTAAAGACTAAAAGGATCTTACTGTAAAGACCCTGTGGATGAGGAGTGGCTTCAGGAAGGCTCTTGGACATTTAGGAGCATGTAAGTTTTTACTGCATGAGACTTAATGTTCATTATCTGACTAAAGAAACTGGGAAGTAACTACCTCCAACATATCTAAGAGGAACAAGGTCTAATTTTCTAAGTTAAAAAGGAAAAGAGCAAAGTTTAGATTTTATTTTTTGAATTGTGGTACACTCACAGCGACATTAGATGTTTCAGAGATAGTTTACCTTTTTTTTTTAAGACAAGAGTCTCACTCTGTTGCCCTAGGAAGAGTTGTGTGCCATCATAGGTCACAGTAACCTCAGATTCCTGGACTCAAGGGATCCTCCTGAGTAGCTGGGACCATAGGTGACTGGCCACAATGCCCAGCTAGTTTTTCTACTTTTAGTAGAGATGATGTTTGGCTCTTGTTCAGACTGGTCTTGAATTTCTGAGCTCAAGCAATCTCCCTGGCTTGGCCTCCCAGAATGCTGGGATTACAGGTGTGAGCCACCGAGTCCAGCCAAGATATTTTACTTTTTGTTGTTGTTGTTGTTGAGACAGAGTCTTACTTTGTCTCCTTTGGTAGAGTGCCGTGGCATCATAGCTCACAGCAAACTGAAACTCTTGGGCTCAAATGATCCTCTTGCCTCAGTTTTTCATTTTTAGTAGAGATGGCATTCTCAATCTTACTCAGGCTGGTCTGGAACTCCTGAGCTCAGGCAATCCACCCACTTTGGACTCCTGGAGCTCTAGGATTACAGGTATGAGCCACTGCACCTGGCAGAGATAATTTACTTTTGGAGGTGTAACGTAACATACAGTAAAGTGTGTAAAATCTGTTAATCTAAAGTGTGCTTAATGAAATGTAATATTCATAACCACATGTAACCATGATGAAGATGAAGATATTGAATGTGTCCAGCACTCCAGAAGTCTTTCTTGCCGCTTCTGTTCAGTATTCATCTGGAAGGTAATCACACTGTGATTTTTAAAAACTATTCATTAGTTTTGTCTGCTTTTAAGTTTCCTATAAATAGTATTGTATAGTAAGACCCTTTTATCTATGTCTTCTTTCACATAACATGATGTCTAGAGATTCATCCATGTGGTTGTGTGTATCAGTACTTCTATTGTTGAGAAGTAATTCCATTCTATGTATATACTACAACTTATTTTTCCATTGGATCTTTAGATTGTTTCCAGCTTTTGGCTAATATGAATAAAGCAGCTATGAACATCATTGGTTATATTTTTTGGTGCACATGATCATTCATTTCTCTGGATGTATACCTAGGAATGGAATTGCAGGGTCATAGGGTAGGCATGTATTTAGCTTTAGTAGATTTTGCAAATAGTTTTCCAAAGTAATTGTATCAATTTAAATTCCACTAGTAGTGTACAAAAATTCCACTTGGCTCTGCACTTTAATTAACACTTGATTTAATCTGTCCTTTTAATTTTAGCTGGTTTGATGGGGATATTCTGGTATCACCTTATGGGGTTTTAAAACAGTATTTTTAATTGTGGTAAAATAAATATATGCGCAATTTGCCATCTTAACTATTTTTTTTTTTTTGAGACAGAGTCTCACTATGTCACTATGTCATCCTCGGTAGTGTTGTGGTCACAGCTCATAGCAACCTCAAACTCTTGGGCTTAAGCGATTCTCTTGCCTCAAGTAGCTGGGACCACAGATGCCCGCCACAACGTCCAGCTATTTTTTTTGCTGTAGTTCTCATTCATGCCCAGACTGGGTTAGAACCTGGCAGTGCCGGTGTATGTGGTCGGCCCCTAGTCTGCACCATAACCACTGCACTGGTGCCCGGTTATTTTTTTGTGGGGGGGGGGAGCCTGGTTCGAACTCTCCAGCCTGGCCAGTGCCTGAACCACTGAGCTATGCAGGCAGCTGAGCCTATCTGTTATTTTTAAGTATGAAGTTAGTGGCATTATGTACTTTCATATTGTTGTATAACTATGGCCACCATCCATCTCCAGAACTCTCTTCACCTTACAAAATCAAAACATTGTATCCATTAAACAATAATATCCTATTTTCCCCTTCCCTTACCCCTTGGCAACCACCATTCTACCTTCTGTCTATGGATTTGACTACTGTAGTTACTTTGTGTAATTGGATTTATACAGTATCTGTCCTCTGTGACTGGTTTGTTTCACTTAGCATAACCTCCTCAAGATTTAGGCATGTTGCAGCATGCATTATAATCTCATTTTAAGGATGAATATTATTTCAGTGTGTGTATATGTGTGACACTTGCGTTGCTTCCACCTTTTGGTAATGGGAATAATGCTGTGAACATGGATGCACAGATAATCTTTTCAATTCTGTTTTCAGTTCTTCATGGTATATACCCAGAAGTGGAATTGCTGATTCATATGATAATTCTATTTTTAGTTTTTTGAGGAACCACCATACTGTTTCCACAGTGGCTGCACCATTTTATATCCTTGTAAGCAGTGTACAAAGGTTTCAATTTCTCCATGTTCTCTCCAGTACTTGATTTTTTGGTTTATTTGGCATTATCCTTCCTAATGGGTGTGAGGTGATCCTTGTGGTTTTAATTTGTTTCCTAGGGAGTAATGATATTGAATGCTATTTCATATATGTATTGGCATTTGGATACCCTTTAGTGAAGTGCCTATTCAAATATTTTGCCCATTTTTTGAATTATTTTTTCTTTGTAAACATTCTTTTATATTCTGTGCAAAGGAGTCCTTTGTCAGATATATGTATTACAGATATTTTGTTCTAGAGTGTGGCTTGTTTTTTTTTACTGTTTTTGAGACAGAGCCTCAAGCTGTTGTCCTGCTCACAGCAACCTCCAACTCCTGCGCTCAAGCGATTCTCCTGCCTCCACCTCCCAAGTAGCTGGGACCACAGTCACGTACCACAACGCCCGGCTATTTTTTGTTGCAGCCATCATTGTTGTTTGGCCGGGTCCAGGCTGGATTCAAACTGCCAACTCAGGTGTATGTGGCTGGTGCCTTAGCCGCTTAAGTCACAGGCGTCCAGCCAAGTCCAACAATTTTTAAATATTTTTAAATAACAAAGATATAAAATTATGTTTTGTTTTGTTTTAAACAGAGTCTCACTTTATTGCCCTCAGTAGAGTGCTGTGGTGTCACACAGCAACCTCTAACACCTGGGCTCAGGCAAATCTCTTGCCTCAGCCTCCCAAGTAGCTGGGACTACAGGCGCCTGCCAGAACACTCAGCTATTTTTGTTGTTGTTGTTGCAGTTCGGCCAGGCGGGGTTTGAACCCGCCACTCTCGGTATATGGGGCTGGCACCCTACCCACTGAGACACAGGTGCCACCCATAAAATTATGTTTTATTGTTACCTCTTAGGAGACACTGGCAAGCACCTTATCTTTTCCCCTCAGGATTTATGATTCCAGTGCAGGAATGTACAAATCTTTTCCTGAGGATTTTCTCTGACTGCAGAACTGGGAAGTTAACTCTTCCTGAAAGCACCCTCAACCAATAATCTACAAGAAGCTCCTTTACCCCTCTGGCTGAGATAAATCTGAAGTATGATCTACATTGCCTTGCAGATCTCTAAAGGAAGATGCAGCCCTCCATTTAGCTGTCCACAGAAGTAACTTACTTGATAACATCATGTACTGGCTTATTCCCCTCCCCTACAGGTCTTTCCTGACATCACTTCCCAAATAAATTATTTACAATGACATTTTTATCTAAGGGCCAGATTCTTGGGGGAGCCTAACAAAAATAACCTGTTGATTTTAAATGAGACATTCCTAAGAAAAATGTGAACATAGGTGGCGCCTGTGGCTCAGTGAGTAGGGTGCCAGCCCCATATACCTGAGGTGGCAGGTTCAATCCTGGCCCCTGCCAAAAAGAAAAATGTGAACATAAACACTTCAGCAAAAATGTACAAGGTACTTATAGACAACCCCAAATGCATAGAAAGATCTAAGTTTAAAGAATCTTTCCTCATAAAGGTTCAACATAGCTTAGATCTTATCTACATTTTAAAGACTGCTCCATCAAAATTACTCAATTATGCCATGTACAATAGCTCCCAGCTGCTCAGGAACCTGAGGTGGGAGGATTACTTGAGCCCAGAAGTTCAAGACCACCCTGTGCCCACAACCAGACCCCCTCTTAAACAAAACAAAAATTATTTAGTTGTGTTGAAAAAAAAAAAATCAACATTTTCCTTATAATTCATTGTTGTTGAAGAAGCATCATTATCTTATATTTAGATTTTATGTGCATAAAATCTAACATAATAGAAAAAGACCACTGTTAACTTAAACTTCTGTTTTAGCAAAAATAAATGTTCTTAGGAATGATTTACTAAGCCTGAAACATTTTAAAATGAAATTCGCAAGCTTTCATCTGTATGTGACTTCAAATGCATCTTTCAAACACCTTTTATTCTCAAATAACAACAATGCAAGTAGGAATAACAAAGGTAGGAATTTTCTTCTGCTGATAGTAAGTAGTCCCTTCCAGCTAACACCTGCTCCTCCCTGCTTCTGAACAAAGTTCTGTGCAGCAGTCTCTCTTTTGCCACCTGTCCCGTTTGCTACTAATCATCTTACTTCCACTAGTTAAATTAACTGTACTCTTTTGTCTTTATCTTAACTTCGCAGCATATGACACCATTGACTATATCTTCCTTCTTGAAACCCAGGCATTCTGCGGCAAGACTTTACTGATTTCTCTTTTTATCCTCTTGTCCCATTTTGCATTCCTTTGCAAACCCTATGTGCCTACTACCCTATCCTTGAAAGTTAGTTCCTTCTGTTTTAGGATATTCATTTCATTTGTCCCTAAATTATCTCATCCATCCCTTTGCTTCAATTTAAATGTATTAATACCATTGTCTCATCATGCTGATCAAGGATATGTTCAAGTAGTAGAAAACCTTACCAGAGTGGCTTCACAAACAAAGAGCTGTTTTTCCTCACATAACAAGAAATCCAGAGTACTGAGTTGCAAGTTTTCATTTAATGGCTCAACAAATCCATCATACTGCTTCTTGATGTTCTCACATACACTGTGCTATTTGTAGTCTCTAGACCTTAGCACATACACCCTACCTCTTCTTATCCTCACAGTTCAATTTGGTGGTTGTCTTCTACAAAAATCAATCTTTTACCCCAGCATATTAAGACTAAGTGCCCCTACTGGATGTCCCAAAATGATCCCAACTTCTTTTTCTTTTTCTTTTTTTTTTTGAGACAGAGTCTCAAGCTGTCACCCTGGATAGAGTGCTATGGCATCACAGCTCACAGCAACCTCCAATTCCTGGGTTCAAGTGAGTCTCTTGCCTCTGTCTCCCAAGTAGCTGGGACTACAAGCGCCCGCCACAACGCCTGGCCATTTTTTGGTTGCAGCCGTCATTGTTGTTTGGTGGGTCTGGGCTGGATTCGAACCTGCCAGCTCAGGTGTACGTGGCTGGCGCCTTAGCCCATTAAGCCACAGGCGCCGAGCCATGATCCCAACTTCTAATTACGTATCATATTGTATCATAAATATTTGTTTGATGAGCCATATCCCACATAACAGGCCTCTTTCTTCAGCACCTAGGACAGTGTCTACCATATAGATAACACATGATAAAGATATTCAAAAACAGATTATGGCCTTTAAAAAAAACAAAAATCCATTTTCCATAAATATGAACTTTTCTTAACCTAAGTAATCAATTGATTAGCAAATGTCAGTTAATTATACCACTTCTGGCCTTAGGAAACCATTGATCTGCTTTCCATCACCACAGATTTGTCTTGTCTAGAGCTTCATATAAACGAAATCACATAGTATGTACTCTTTTTGTCCAGCTTTGTTTACTTAGCATAATGTATTTGAGTTTCATACTTTTTAACATCAGTGGCTGGTTTATATGAATGTATCATAATTTGTTCATCCACTCATCCACTGCCAAATGTTTGGCTTGTCCCTAATTTGGGGCTATTATAAATAAAGATGCTATGAACATTTCTATAAAAGTCTTTGTGTGAAGATACATTTTTATTTCTCTTGGGTAGACAGTAGCAAAGTTGATGTATGGTAAGATGCAGATTTAATTTAGTAAGAAAATTTAAACATTTTGCCAAAGTAGTTGCACTATTTTTCTTTTTGCAGTTTTTGGCTGGGGCTGGGCTTGAACCCACTACCTCCGGTATATGGGGCTGGTGCCCTACTCCTTTGAGCCAGAGGCACTGCCCAGTAGTTGCACTATTTAATGTACCTAGAATTATTGTATAAGGATTCTAACTGCTTCATATCCCTATCAATACTCAGGGTGCCAGTCATTTTAAAAGAATGTGCTTTCTACTTTGTTGGATGGAGTGCTCTAGAAATGTCAATAATGTTGTTTGCCAATAACATTTTTCATATCTGGCTCGGCGCCTATGGCTCAACCGGCTGAGGCGCTAGCCACGTGCACCTGAGCTGGCGGGTTCGAATCCAGCCTGGGCCCACCAAACAACAATGACGGCTGCAACCAAAATATGGCCGGGTGTTGTGGCGGACGCCTGTGGTCCCGGCTACTTGGGAGGCGGAGGCTGGAGACTCACTTGAGCCCAGGAATTGGAGGTTGCTGTGAGCTGTGATGCCACAGCACTCTCTCCAGGGTGACAGCTTGAAGTTCTGTCTCAAAAAAAAAAAAAAAAAAATTTTTCATATCTTCTGTATTCTATTTTTCTGTTTAGTTGTACTATCAATTACTAAGATAGAAAAGTTGAAATTTCCAATTATAACTTGTAGATTGCATGTTTTTTTCAGTTGTCAGTACATCTTCCTGATGAACAGCATTATGCAACATCCCTATTTCTATTAATATTTCTTTTTCTGAAGTCTCCATTTCCTGACATTAGTATAGCCATTGATTTCTTATTGATTAGTTTTGCACAGCATATCATTTTCTAAGCTTTTATATTTAACTTACATCTTTATGCTTAAAGTAGATTTTTATAAACAGCATATAATGTGATCTTGCTTTTCTATCCACTCTGACAATCCCCATCTTGTATTTAAATTTAATTAAAGTACCATATGTGGTTTTGTAGTAACATAGTGAAGAGAGTATGTTTAGATCAAGGGCTAGTACACTACTGCCCACAGGGTAAATGCAGCCTGTCCCATCTTTGCACTCCCTGCAAACTAAGAATGTTTTTACATTTTTTTTTAAAGGTTGGGTGAAGGGAACAAAGGAAAAATAATAACTTTGTGACACATGACAATCATGAAATTCAAATTTCTGTGTTTATAAAGGTGTACTAAAATACACCATATTTATGTAATGTCTCTGGCTATTTTTGTGCTACACTAGCAGAGGCAGGAGGACCCCTTGAGCTCAGGCATTCGAGACCAGCCTGAGCGAGAGCTAGACCCTGTCTCTACTAAAAATAGAAAAAAATAGCCAGGCATTGTAACAGGTGCCCACAGTCCCAGCTACTTGAGAGGCAGAAGCAGAAGGATCACTTGAACTTAGGAGTTTAAGGCTGTGGTGAGGTAGGCTGACAACACAGCACTCTAAGAATGAGAATCTGTTTCCAAAAAAAAAAGAAAAAGAAACTCAAAAGATAATGTAAAGCATAAAATATTCTTTGGTATCTGGCTCTATACAGAAAAACTTAGCCAACCCATAATTAAATTATTCCTCTTTAATATAGTAACTAATACTATTGAATTAAAATCCACAATCCTACCACTTATTTCGTGTATGTGTATAGATATATATTTCTTTGTCTATTTCTTATTCCTTTTCATATTTTCTTTTGGATTAACTGGATTGAAATGAACTTCACTTAATACTCACTACTGGCTAATGAGGCATTCCCCCTTATTTTTATTTTTAGTGGTTAATTTATGTTTTACAAAAAACACACTTTAGGGGCAGCCCCATATGCCGGAGGTGGTGGGTTCAAACCCAGCCCCGGACAAAAACTGCAAAAAAAAAAAAAAAAAAAAAAAACCTACACACTTTAATTCAACACAGTCTGCCATCAAATTCTACCACTTCACATACAATGTTAACTTTTTACCCTTGTAACACTATCCTTCTATTTCCCCTGCTCTCATCCTTAGTGCTATAGCTGTCATAGGTTTTTTTCTTCGAATGCTGTGAAATTCCAATACACTATGATTTTTACTTTAAACAGTTCATTATCTTTTCTAAAGACTTTTAAAATTAGGAAAAGCGTATTTTACACTTACATATTTATCATTTCTTGTACTCTTCATCACTTTGTCTAGATCCAAGTTTCCACCTGATCCATTTTCCTTTCATCTGAAGGTTTCTTGTAGTACAGGTCAGCTAGCTCATACCATATTCTCTGGTTTCGTTTGTCTGAAAAGGTTTTTATTTCACCATTTGTGAACAATATTTTGCTGGATATAGAATTATATATATATATATATATATTAGCAGTTCTTTTTTACTTAGTACTTTAAAAATGTTCATTATCCTCTAACTTACATAGTTCCTAATAAAAAAGTCTTCTTTGTTCCCCTGTACATAATGTATCCTTTTCTTAAGTTGCCATCAAAATTCTCTATCACCAAGCACTGTGGCTCACACCTGTAATCGCAGCACTTTTGGGAGGATCACTTGAGGCCAGGAGTTTGAGACCAGCCTGGGCAACAGCAAAAAAATTAACTGGTGTGATGCCATGTGCCTACAGTCCCCGCTATTTGGGAGGCTGAGGCAGAGGACTGCTTGAGCCCAGGAGTTGCAATGAGCTATGATGACGCCACTGTCCTCTAGCCTGGACAACAGAGTAAGAACCTGTCTCGAAGAAAAAAAAATCTCCATCACTGGTTTTGGTAATTAATATGTCTTCGTATTTTTCTGTGTGTTTTGTTGAGATTACTGAATCTGTGAGTTTATCATTTTCATCAAATTTTAAAACCTCGAGGCACTATTCCTTTCATTATCTTTGTCTTTATGCTCCTTTAGGATCTCAAACATGCTTTATTGGGCCTGCTTTATATTGGTTCACAGACCAGTAAAGCACTTGATTATTTTGTGTTCTTTTCTCTCCCTGCTTCATTTCAGAATAAAATCTATTGCTATAATCTCAAACTAACTGGTTTGTTCTTCTATAGTATCCAATCTTCTGTTAAATTCTTTCAGTAAATTTTTAATTTCAGATATTGTTATTTTCACCCCATAGAAGTTCTATTTGGTTCCTTTTTTACATCTTCTTTTCTCTCATTATGTACATATTTTTCTTTAAATACTTGTACTACTTATAATGCTTATTTTCACATTCTTGTCTGCTAGTTCCATCATTTCTGTTGCTTCCAAATATGCTTCCTTTTAGACTGATTCTTCTTCAGATACTGAGTAACAATGAACCAGTTTCTTAAGATGTCTAGTAATTTCAGATTGTCTGCTGGAAAATATCAGTGTTACAATGCTGCTGTTAAATACCTGGATTTTGCAATAATCCTGTAAAGAGTTGGTTTTTGTTGCTTTTTTTTTTGAAGAGACAGAGTCTCACTTTATCGCCCTGGGTAGAGTGCCGTAGCGTCATAGCTCACAGCAACCTCCGACTCCTGGGCTTAGGCAATTCTCTTGCCTCAGACTCCCGAGAAGCTGGGACTACAGGCGCTCGCCACAACACCCAGCTATTTTTTGTTGTAGTTTGGTCAGGGCCGGGTTCAAACCTGCCACCCCTTGGTATATGGGGCCAGCGCCCTCCCCAGTGAGTCACAGGCACTGCCCAAGTTGGGTTTTGTTCTGGCAGATATTTATTTGCAGAACCATCTGATCTTAAGGCTTTTTCTGTCAGCTTTAACTGCAAGGAACCCACTGGGTTCTTCACTGAATGCTCTGGTGCTCCAAAGAACACTTCACTCTGGTCAGAGATCAAACATCTCAGGTGTAAACTAAGGGAAATTCTCTGCTAATACCAGTAATTTCCTGGATGTTCAGTGCCTGGTCTTACGCATATTATGACCCAGTATACACAAATATATGGCCCCTATACAGAATTCTGGATTTCTTCTCCCCACATAGATCCCCCTTCTTTTCAGAAGTCCTGCAACTTCTAGCTGCCTAATCCTCTCCAAATCCAATCTTTGCCACCTCAACTGAATGATGGTCAGACTGTTAGTGGATTCCTTCTCTCTACTTTTGTAGTCTTGAATCTGCTTCTAGGCAGGAATCTTTGATAGTAATAAAGCTTACCTCTACTTCCCCTGTCATAAGGATCACAGTCCTGACCTGTCTTTGTATAATATCTAAAAGGAGGCTCAGCGCTTATAGTTCAAGCAGCTAAGGCACCAGCCACAAACTCTAGAGCTGTTGGTTCAAATCCAGCCCGAGCCTGCCAAATAATGACAACTATAACTAAAAAAGAGCCAGGCGTTGTGGTGAGTGCCTGTAGTCCCAGCTATTTGGAAGGCTGAGGAAAGAGAATCACTTAAGCCCAGGAGTTAGAGATTGCTGTAAGCTGTGAAGCCATGGCACTCTACCCAGGGTGACAACTTGAGGCTCTATCTCAAAAAAATAAATACATAAATAAAATAAAATAAAATAAAACTCTAATGCTCACAATAAAGTGATTAAAAAAAATAAAAATAAAAATAGATGATTCATATACTTGTGTCCAGTTTACCAGCTGTTTAAGACAAGAAAGTATAAATCCCTTATTACTACGTGATGGCAGAAACAGATTTCCAAATTTTTAGAACAACACTAAAGACATGTATGTTTAAGCAGATGATGTGAATTTAAAGGAGAACAAATAAGGAGTAGATCTATTTTTTTTTTTTTGCAGTTCAGCCGCGGTCAGGTTTGAACCCGCCACCCTCAGTATATGGGGCCGGAGCCATATTCACTGAGCCACAGGCGCCACCTAGATCTATTTTTTAATACATGAACCATGAACTACCTAAAAAGAAACAAATCTATATATTGTACAGTGGTATTCAGTATTTCCATAAGAGGAAAAGATCCTTAAAACTTTATAAGGTGGACATTATTATCTCCATTATAAAGAAACTCATAAGTTAGTAAGTTGCCCAGCTCAGAAAAATACCAAGCAGCAAAGCTAGTAAGATTTTAAGCCAGCTAACACTGAAGACCATGACTTTTACTCTATACCATTTCTCACTAATTTCTCTCCATGGATACTATATATATATATATTTTTTGTTGTTGTTGTTGTTGTTGTTGTTTGTTTTTTGCGGTTTTTGGCCAGGGCTGGGTTTGAACCTGCCACCTCCGGCATATGGGGCCGGCACCGTACTTCTTTGAGCCACAGGTGTTGCCCATACAGACACTATATTTTAAGAGATTTATCCCACTAAAATAGATTCCTATGGAACATATATTTTTCCTATTTCATGTTCACCATCTATTATCAGAAATCACTAGAATCTAAGTTCCATAAAAATTTTATTCACAAGACCTAAAGAAGGGTTCAGAATAAGAGGTCAGACAATTAAGTTTACCAACTCATCCTACAAAAAGTGTTATATACCTCCTTGCTGAGTATCACTATGGTCACCTTCCCTTGGGAAGCTATGTACTGATGCCAGTGCCTAGTTCACCCTTCAAAGCAATTTTGGAACTCCTTTTCTGGAATGGCCAGCCATCAGAGCTATCACCATATCACCTTGAGGTCCTGAATGTCAACAAAATATCTTCCTTTCAATATTTCCTTTATCTTCAAGTAAAGAAAAAAGTCACTGGGCACCAAATCAGGTGAGCAAGGAGGGTGTTCCAATACAGTTACTTGTTTACTGGCTAAAACCTCCCTCACAGTACAGTGCAAGCTAGTACAGTGTCATGATGTAAGAGCCTTGAGTTGCTGGCTAAAAGTTCTGGTCGTTTTCATATAATTTTTTCACGCAGCCTTTTCAGCACTTCAAAATAGTAAACTTGGGGCTCGGCACCTGTGGCTCAACGGGCTAAGGCGCCAGCCACGTACACCTGAGCTGGCAGGTTCAAATCCAGCCCAGGCCCGCCAAACAACAATGACGGCTGCAACCAAAAAATGGCTGTGTGTTGTGGAGGGCACCTGTAGTCCCAGCTATTTGGGAGATGGAGGCAGGAGACTCGCCTGAGCCCAGGAGTTGGAGGTTGCTGTGAGCTGTGATGACACAGCACTGTATCCAGGGTGACGGCTTGAGGCTCTGTCTCAAAAAAAAAAAAAAAAAAAAGTAAACTTGGTTAACTGTCCAATTGGTACAAATTCATAATAGGCAATCCCTTTGATACCAAAAAAAAAAAAAAAAAAAAATAGGGTGGCACCTGTGACTCAGTGAGTAGGGCACCGACCTCATATACCAAAGCTGGCGGTTCAAACCTGGCCTCGCCAAACAGCAAAACAGAAAAATAGCCGGGCATTGTGGCAGGTGCCTGTAGTCCCAGCTACTCGGGAGGCGGAGGCAAGAGAATCGCCTAAGTCCAGGAGTTGGAGGTTGCTGTGAGCTGTGATGCCGCAGCACTCTACCAAGGGTGATAAAGTGAGACTCTGTCTCTACCAAAAAAAAAAAAAGTTGGCAACACTGTTTGGATTCTTGATTTGGATGGACAGAACTTTTTTGGTCATGGAGAAATGGCTGACTTCCATTGTGCACTTTGATGCTTTTGTTTCAGGGTTGTACTGGCACACCCATGTTTCATCATTATTGATAACAGGGACTAAAACATTGTTTTGCCTCTCCAAAAGGTCTTGGAAAACTTCAACTCTCCTTTGCTTTTGTTCATCCGTGAGCTCCTTCAGGACCACTTTCCCACACACCCTTCTCATACAAAGATTTGCACTTAAGATTTTCTTAATTGTTTCTCTATCGCTGTTTACTTAGTCTGCTACGCGTCTCATAATCAATCAATGATTCTAACATACAATCTGATAAATTTCTGTAATATTTTTGTCAGTTCTGCTCATTATTGGCTGCCCTGACCTCTCTTCATCAGTGAAAACTTTCTATCCCTTCAGAAAAACATTGAATCCATTTGTGTACTGCTGTTTTCTTCATGGCATTGTCCCCATAAGATTGGACTAACATATCCCTGATTTCACTTCCACTTGTTAAATTTAACAAGAAATTTAATGTTTGTTCATTCTAACTCAAGCTCCCACATTCTTAAAATGTCACACAAAAACAGTCAACAATAAGGAAAGCCACTCAACACCACATGTTGACAGGAATACAAGCTGTGAGACACTGATATATCAAGATTATGAAATCTTACCAAGATGTCTATACAGTGCTGCCAATATAAGCACATGTTGGCAAGTTTGCAACCTTAACTGTCAGACCTCATACTTTGGGAGACAAAAGGTCTCCTTAATTTTAATTATTTAGAAGTGGAGGTAGATGGTGGGCTAACCATCCCAATCAAATCTCTTAAAAATGACAATAATAAAGAAAATAAAGTAATATTCTTGTGTTTCCAACAAATATGGACTAAAAGAGAATGAATTTACCCTTAGTGCCTGACACACTAAATAACCAAAACAAATGTGAAACAAGAGACTGAATAAATTACAGAATAGCCAACAAAAGACTGAACAGTGATACACAAGCGATCAGAACAAAGGGGTCTATCTTTTTTGTAGAGAAAGAGTCTCACTTTGAAAGGGTCCGTGTGACGCTATTTTCTTAACAGACTCCATTTTATAGGTTGCTGTGTAATTTGCAGTGTAAATGTTAGTTTTATAACTTGACTCCTGGCTCCAGTTCCCCTGACCAGCCCCACCGGTCAATCAGTACTGGCCTCTTCCTGCTTAGCGACCACCCACAAGTTCCTGGCACCCCCAAGGTATCCAATCAGCAAGTGAAGAGACACCTGGACTCATCCTTGTTCCACTCTTCCCTTATCGTATTCCCCCCTCCCAACTTCCTTTGGTACACTATAAAAATACCTCAGCCCCTCCCTGCAGGGCCATTCAGACCGACCAGCCATTTAGGCGGGGCTGAGTGGTCCGAGTTTAAACTTGCAATGAATTCCACCCTTTGTTTTTGCATTGGTGTGCCTGGTGTGAGTTTCTTCTGGGGGGGACCCCGAAATTTGGGCACAACACTTGGGGGCTCGTCCGGGATTCACCCTAGGAAGACCTCAAATCCACACTCCGCGGATGAGTTGTCCCTTGCCGGCCTTTGTTTTCTTTGTTCTCTCGTCTCTGTCTTGCTTATTGTTCTGATTTTGGCCACTGGGGAAAGCGGGATGTGGAAACCCTGATCCCCGATACTAAGGGGGGGACGTCCCCCAATAAGTAACTGGGACGTGGAAGCCCCAGATTTGAATCCCCATGACGGGGATTTTTGTCTTCTCATTGAGGATTCTGGTGGGTTGCACCCACCGTCTAGCGCTCAGGCAGCAGGTTCGCATTTTGACTTTCTTTTCCAAACTCGGCGCGGCCCTGTGTGTTTGTTTATCAGTGTTCTTTTGTCTGTTTGTTTCATTTGTGGGTTATTAAACTGGAAAAAATGGGACAAGCGCAAGCAAATAAAGCCCTTCCTCTTATAAACATGGTGTTTGGGTGCTTTTTTCGAGATAACCCTTGGAGAGAACATGCACCTGGTAGTTACTGCCAATCCTCTGGACACCCAAGTAAGGGCCCCTGATCGGCCTGGGCGACATGAACCACTGAGCGCGCCGGGGAGGCAGTTTGGCCTCCCTGTGTGGACACCTCGGCTGGGCTGAGAAAGGACCCCATCGACGGGTCTTCAAGGAGTCAAACACCAGGAGGAACTGGCATGGAGGAACAGGTACCTACACAGG
>CAUYON010111105.1:0-34099 GCA_963573935.1 Arctocebus calabarensis | reverse complement strand
TATTCTCACTCAGTGTCTGCCTTCACGGAGTCCATATTCTCTCAGTGTCTGCCTTCACAGAGTCCATATTCTCACTCAGTATCTGCCTTCACGGAGTCCATATTCTCACTCAGTGTCTGCCTTCACGGAGTCCATATTCTCACTCAGTGTCTGCCTTCATGGAGTCCATATTCTCTCAGTGTCTGCCTTCACGGAGTCCATATTCTCACTCGGTGTCTGCCTTCATGGAGTCCATATTCTCACTCAGTGTCTGCCTTCATGGAGTCCATATTCTCTCAGTGTCTGCCTTCACAGAGTCCATATTCTCACCCAGTGTCTGCCTTCATGGAGTCCATATTCTCTCAGTGTCTGCCTTCACGGAGTCCATATTCTCACCCAGTGTCTGCCTTCATGGAGTCCATATTCTTGGCCCTCTTTGCCCTGATTAAAGTCTTGACATTATTTTGCCTAATATTTTGTCAAGAGAGGTAATATTCTGGGCTGATGCCAAGATAATTCATCTGGTAACAACACCAATAACCAAAACAGCAGTGATAAGAATCCATTTATTGAGTTCCTACTCTCTGCCAAAAATATTTGATAAGCACCTTTGCTATGGCTTATTTCACCTAGTCCTCAGGATAACCTTAGAAGCTCTATATTATATCTGATCAAAATTTTACAGAGGAGGAAATTTAAACTCCGAGAGGTTAAATAAGTAAAGTTCATAGCTAGCAATTAGAACAGTCAGAACGGAAACCGAGAGCATCATACTCAAAACCATCATCATGTCCTGACATTTCTAGGACTCAATAATATTAAAATCATGGAATTTAGATCCACTCCAAGATGATTCCTCCAAGATGATTCCAGTCCAAGCCTCATCTCGGGGGGACTTTAACTTTTCTGGATCTATATAATTTCTCTAAAAAATAGCAGTAATAATATTACTACCTCATGGGAGTTGTGGTGAAGATTAAATAAGGTAGTGTATATTAAGTGACCTGGATAGTCACTACACATGCAAATAATTAATGAATAGTAATATAATTATTAACTATGACCACAGATGTAGCACAGTGTAGGCAACAGAGGCCTGTTATTAAATCATTTATAGGCAGCACTATTAATTTGTTCGAGACTCCTGGGGCTGGGAGCAAGAGTAGAAGGGAAGCCTTAAAACAATTGAATTGAACCAATATATATTCTCTGAGAACCTCTTCACCTCAGGGTTTGTGTCACTAAATAACTGTATTCTCCCTGCCACTCTCTGCTTGGCCACCATTCTGCAAGGGCCAGTTGAAATGGTGCCGCTCCTTGATGCTTTTTTATCTTCTAAAGTAGGAAGCGGTTTCTGTCCCATTAGAACTGCTACGGCTTTTACTGTGCAGAGCAGTAGTGACTAAATAAACACCTGCAGACTGCTTCCAGGCAGGTTTTAACAAAATCCCCCAGGGAGCTGTGAAAATAAAGATTCTCAGGTCCAGTCTCCAGAGTCTGATTTGGATGAAGCTAGTGAATGTGCATTTAAAAAATATATTTCTGTGAGTTTGATGGGAATCCCTGGAGGACCAATAGTGTGGCTCTCAGTACACACATATGACTTTATCTTTCAGTTATTTATGCACATGTTTCCTCTCTTTTCCTGAGAAATTATCCTTCTGATACTCCAGTGCAGGGACAAAAATGGAGAAAATCCATGGGGAAGAATAGAAAGTCAAGCCCCTTGCAACATTTTTCTCAGGTCGTAACCATTGCCTCAGGGATAATTTGCTGATTCCCCCAGGCTATGCTGGCTTTTCTGGTTGTATGATCCCATCACACTCTGATCTCCCTCCAGTGGTCATGCTGTATCACTTGGAATTTGAATTAGTTTTCAAAAAAAGAAAGTTACAAATTGAATTACAAGGCTGGGTATGGTGGCTCATGCCTGTAATCCTAGCCCTCTGGGAGGCCAGGACGGGTGGATTGCCAGAGCTCAGGAGTTGGAGACCAGCCGGAGCAAGAGCTAGATCCTGTCTCTACTAAAAATAGAAAAAACTAGCCAAATGTTGTGGCAGGTGCCTGTAGTCCTGGCTACTCGGGAGGCTGAGGCAAGAGGATCACTTGAGCCCAGGAGTTTGAGGTTGCTGTGAGTTATGGGGCCACCGCACTGTAGTCTGGGGCAGCAGAGTGAGACTCTGTCTCAAAAAAGAAAAAAAATGAATCATTGGAAAGATATTGGGCTGCTTACAGAGTAATCAAAATAGGACTCTAGAACCAGACACCAGTGCTGTCGGGACTTTACGATTCTCCTTCATTCCAAGAGTCAGATGTATTCTCTTGCATGTCCTGACCTGCTTTCTCCACACTCAGCCAGTTCTATTCTCAGGTGCTGGAAGCTGTGTGACAGAGGGGGGGAAGCATGGCTTTGAAGACCAGAAGATCCAGCATGAAGATGTACATGGGAAGGGCTTGGGTCACAGACTCAGTCTTGCATGAAGGTGTCTCCCTAGGGATGTGGGAAATGATAAGTGGCAGAGCCCAGTGATGGCAAGTGGATGGCAAGACCTGAGTTGTGTGAGAGGGTCCATGAAAAATGAAAGGCTCTGTGTACTAGTTACGGTGGCTTCCGCTTGCAGTCCCAGCTACTTGGGAAGCAGAGGCAGGAGAATCGGGAGTTCGAGTCCAGCTTGGGCAACATAGGGAGACCTTGTTTCTTAAAAAATAGAAATAAAAAGAAGAGAAGCAGAAGTGTGAGAGAGATGGACTTCATTGTGAGCCACGACTGTACTTGCAGCTCATCCTACTTACTTGTGCACAGTTGATGCTCTATGTTTAACGGACCACAGTAGAAAACAGTGTTTGATAGCCCTGTGGAGTCCACTTGAATGGGACTGTACCATTCTCCACTTACCTGTTCTGTGGCCCTGCGAAAATTACTTAATTTCTCTGGGCTATAGTTTACTTATCCAAAAAAGAAAATGGCAATAATAATAGTTATTACTGAGTGGATGATGATGGGCATTCCTTACATAAATATTAGGTAAGTAATATCTAACATTTATGTCAGAGATATAATAGACTTCATGTAGGCCCTGTGAATGCAGGTAACCATGACCTTCTTTTTCCTACCACCTAGCCCAAAGCCTGGCTGTTGCTGAGTAAGCAATCAGAAATTGTGAGTTATCATTGAACTCAGACTAGGCTTTGGGGATATATGGGGGAAAAATAATTCAATCCTCTCTAGATTGAACAGCAGAAGCAGGACATGTCACTAGCTCAATAATTGCTGCTTCCATGTTGTACTGACTTTGCTTTTAGAGAATTACAGTTGCAAGGAGTGTAATGTTAAAGCAGCAAATTTGTGAAAGTTAACATGCCAGAAAAGGGTAGGTAACTTTTACTTGGTTATTTTTCCCTCTCTGGGGAATTTATCTTATTTTTGTACTCTTGAACCTATTTAGACTGCACTGGTCTAATTTGCTGTAAATTAGAACCATATATAGCATTGGAATTTAATGTTGTGCTATATATGCAAAACATTTACTAAATAAATTATCAACTTAAGCAAGTTGTGGAGGGCCTACTTTAAGAGACTAGTCTCATAAAACACTTTTAAAGCAGCTGGGCGCAGTGACTCACGTCCTAGCAATCTGGGAGGCTGAGTAGGATGGATTGCTTGAACTCATGAGTTTGAGACCACCCTGAGCAAAAGTCCCATCTCTGCTAAAAAATAGAAAAACTGAGGCAAGAGGATTGCTTGAGCCTGAGTTGGAGGTTGCTGTGAGCTGCGATACCATTGCACTCTACCCAGGGTGACAGCTTGACTCTCTGTCTCAAGCAAACAAACAACAAGCAGACAAAACACACACGCACACACACAAAACACACTTTTAAAGCATCTTATTGACAGTCACATTAGCATGACTACATACAGGCAATATTGATTGTTTTCACTTTTAATTTAAGCAATAGCAAAAGGAATTTTGGGACATTTTTTCTGTGTATTTGAATAGATACAACATAGCTCTCTTTAAGGTTGGAACCTAGAGAAAGATTTCCAAAACTAAAGTAGCAGTGACAACAAAAAATGCAAGCCAAAGCTACTGACCTAAAATATAAGTACACATTTTAAGTAATCTTAAAAAATGGCTTTTCTAAGAAAGACCAAAAACTCAGAGGGGCACAAAAAAGAGATTGATACGTTTGAGTATGTGAACTTTAAAACTTCTATATTTCTCAACATGTTTTACAGTCAAAAGCTGTTATGGAGCCCCCCAATAAGCTAAAGAGAGAGCTATTTAACTTGCCATTTTTAAGTGTGCTTATGAATCAAAATGTCTAATAACTCATGAAAAATAGAAAAACTATATGAAAATGGAGTTTGCAAAATAAATACAAATCCATGCAGCTGCATTCATCATTTAACACATAGAAAGTAGATCAATAATTCAATATTTTTACTCTTTAGATCAAGGACAGTTGATGTAATAGTGTTGGCAAAGTGGTGAACAAAAAGCCATTCTTATATATTATTGATATTAACCGGATTTGATGCAATATCTTTGGAGAGCAAGTTGACAACAACTGTTAAATTGGAAACCTCACGTATTCTTTGGCTAGTAATTTACTTTCATAAACTTAGCTTATAAACATATAATACAATATCCCATCAGGGATGATCAAGGTAGTATTGGCAACAGCAGATAATTATACTATCTTTCAAAATATGTTGATAGGTTAAATATTTCATGATACACTTATACAATATAATACAAAGGAGTTATTTAAAATAATTATATGGCTGTCTATGTGATGGTATGAACGTATGGGGACAATATAGCTATTCAGAAAGAGTTAATAAACTCTACTCCTGTGGGAATGATAGCATATTGCTATTGCTGTCAAAAGGGAATACACATTGGTAGAAAACATCTCTTAAAGGGCACAAGAATTTGCTAACAGTGGTTGCCTCATGGAACTAGAATTGAAATTATGGAGTGGGAGGAAAGCTTAATTAATTAATTATTTCATTAATTAATTAATTTATTTTTGAGACAGAGTCTCACTACTTCACCTTCAGTAGAGTGCGGTGGCGTCACAGCTCACGGCAACCTCCAACTCTTGGGCTTAAGTAATTCTCTCGCCTCAGCCTCCCAAGTAGCTGGGACTACAGGCACCTGCCACATCACCTGGCTATTTTTTGTTGCAGTTGTCCTTGTTAGTTAGCTGGCCTGCGCAGGGTTTGAACCCACCAACTTCGGTGTATATGGCTGGTGCCATAACCACTGTGCTATAGGCGCCAAGCCGGAAGAAAGCTTAATTTTTACTGAATAATTGTACTTAAAAAAATCATTTGATCCTTTAGTTTTCAGTGGGACAGACGTTTTATTTCTGGTTTATATTTTCTCATCTTTAAAGCCACCCGCGGGTTAGGTTTAATTCGCTCCATTTTACAGGTGGGAATGATGTGACTTGGAAAGACTGAGTAACTTATCTAAGGTTACACAGCTGATCTCCTTGCTCCATCATAAAGAGAAAAATTTCCATAAACAGCAAGATGTGCTGTTCCTCAAATATAGGGGAAAAAAGGATTTTCTGTCTTACACTCTAGAATGCTCTTCTACAGATTTCAAGTATTAGGCTGTTAGACCAAACTCTAAAAAGAGTTTCGTTTAGTCTTTCCTTTAACACTATTGCACAGAATGTTGAGACGGAGGAGATGGAAAGTGAAGTGAAACAAAGGAAATAAAAAGTCTCAGTCTGGGATTTCAAAATCAGCACAATGGATGTTTAGGGAGAAACCTGGAAAGACCTAGTTTGATTCCTATTAATTCGATGTTTTTCAACATTTTTAATCTCATGGCACACTTGAATCTATAGTTAAACTTCTGTGGCACACTTAAATTATGTTGATCAATAAAAAAAAGTAAAAAAAAAAAGAAGAATATACTTACCTGTGCTTTGAATTGCTTTCAAAAGTAATTTAATTAATAATCTTTAAAATTTGTGTGACATGCTGGTTGAAAACTACTGCTATAATTCTAAAAGGTGAGAGGAAGAAATCCCATCTCACTCCCCTGAGTCTGTCTACCTCTGGGTTGGGTCGGTATACAATAAGAATAGCATTAAGACCACTATACAGATAATGGTTAAGAGCTTGGTTCTAGAATGAGAAACGTGGACAGTGAATTTACCTGAATGCAGCTAGGCAGATTCAGGTGAGCTGATTCTGCCTGCTCCTCTGTTCAAATTTTGGGTAAGGCTTTGAAGAAACAGTCAACCACTTGTTCCCACAGTTAGTTTTACCTTCCGTGTTACTCTAACATAAAGGTGAGCTTGCTCCTGAGCCAACTGGGATTTCAGTATTTAAAGTATTTTTTTTCCATACAGGAGTCTCTAAATGCAGGTCGTGAGACTCATTGAGTACTCCCACAAGGGAAATAGAACTGCACTGGACTTTCTGAAAGATTCTCTTGTTTTTTAAAAATTCTAGTGGATTTTCATGTGTAGTTTTGACTAAACAGGGTCTGGCCTTATTTTCTTTCATTAGAGACGAACCTTAATATTAATGAGTGACCGTACTAGTTAGAACTATGGCAAATGTGTTTAGTGTCTCTGAACCAGAGTATCCTTATCCATATACTCAATAAGGTGGTTGTGAGGATAAAAGGCAACATAAAAATGAAATGTGTCCCAACCATCCACATAAACAGATCCTTTACTGCCTAAGGAATATCTGTGTCTGGATGAGTAGTGGGGGAATGTGTACCCACCCACAAGAAAAACTTTAAAATAAGCCCAATTCATAATTGCTAAGTCATGGAAGAAGCCCAAGAGCCCATTGATCCACGAATGGATTAATAAACTGTGGCACATGTATACCATGGAATATTATGCAGCCTTAAAGAAAGATGGTGACTTTTCCTCTTTCATTTTTACATGGATGCAGCTGGAACATGTTCTCCTTAGCAAAGTATCTCTAGAACGGAAGAAAAAGTATCCAATGTATACACCCCTAATATGAGACAAATCCTTTATCATTCAAGTGAAGGCTACAACCCATTTATTGCACAGGAAGATGGGGAAAGGGGAGAGGAAGGGAAGAGGAGGGAGAGGGTGGGGGGAGATGGGACAAAGGGTGAGATCACATGTGTGGTACATATTCGAAGGGTCAGGAGAAAACTTCTAAATATGGATCAAAAATGTTTCCGTATAGTGAACAAGAAAATATCATGAATGATATGTCAATCAGGTTGATAAAAATATCTCAGATTGCATGTGAAGCCCCCACACTGTACCCCATGATTGAACTATGGGGTACAGCTATGATTCAATAAAAAAAAAAAAAGAAAGAAAAAAAAAGGGTGAGTTGTTTGGCTATGATTCAATAAAAAAAAAAAAGAAAAAAAAAAGGGTGAGTTGTTTGGCACATGAACTCTACCTTAATAAGACAGTTCAGTGGAAAAACACCACAATGAAAGAGAACTACATACTAAGTGGAGAATTGATTTAAATTCTCTGGAACTGATGATTCTGTTCCAAGGTCCCAGTCAGGGATCAACCTGGAGGAGAATGATAGGAAGGGCTGATGATAGATACTGGCTTTTCCAGGCTCAGCATGAAGCCTCCCGCAGGATCCCCATGCTGGGTGCAGGTCCTGGATAAAACTGCCTATGGAAATCTTTCTGGGGTCTCTCCTGGGTGTCACTTTGCAACTTCCCACCAAGGAACAGGCCCACAGAAGCCACAAATTATTGAGTCCTAGCTAATGAACTAGATGTGTGAAACACTTCAAGGGACATGGGGTTAAGACGTGGCTCTCAGTCTTAACTCCAGGACAAAAGTTGCAGTAGGATAGCTGGCAGGCCCAGTTCAAGATGGGAAGTGATTTCAAGCAATGAGTACCAATTTCCAACATTTTCAGGGCACGAAATCTCATACAAGGAAACTACATGTGGTGCTCCTCCTGGACAGTTCCTACTGGCTGTAATTATCTCCAGGTGGATGGTGGCCACCTCCGCCTCCACTTAGACTTCCCTTCACAGGTCTGACAGGAGCATCTACCTTTCACACCCCAGGTTCCTATGGGCCTGTCAGCCCTTGATGCTGGGAGCTCCAGAACAGTCCCAGCACTGTTAACAATTCCTTTGGTGGAGGTGAGAGGCTTCCTGAGACTCAGGTACAGAAATCACCCAATGCCTTTTCTGCTGGCCTCAGGGTCTAAGACACTGACCTCCTATGTGATGAAGCTGGACAGCCCAAACCATTTCTCCTCACAGACCAGTAAGATGTTGAATCCACATTTCATCTGGGATAGATGTCCGGGCTAAGGGAGCCGGAGACAGTGAAAGGACCAGCAAGTGTCACTGAGGGACTCCCAGGCAGGTGTGAAGCACTGTGCTGCCCCTCTCTGGAGACACCCCCATTTCAGCCTAACATGTTGGGCTTCCCTTACGTGACATGTGTGGTGAGAACCGCTGCTCAAGTCACATTCCCTGAGACAAGTGATGGTACCTGGGCATTGCTCATGGACATCATGCAGTGAGCACATTCAGGAAGTACTGTCTATAAGGAAACAAATCATCAAGTGCATGGAATTCTCATTAAGCCCAGTTTGAAAAAATGCTAAACCTACATGCAGTATCACCAAGGACCAACTCTCCAAAGGGGCAGTCCATAGCTCTGTTCCCAGCCTCACCTCTAGGAACCCCAACAGTGCAAGCTGTCCTCCCTCATCCACAATGTACATGCTCCTGGGCTCTCCCACAGAACAGCAGGACACCTCTGCAGGAACAAGACAAGAAGCAGGGGAAAAGCCAATGAGGTCCTTTGATCTATTGTTCCAGAACATCTGCCAGGCTTGTCTGTATCCAGACCTTAGAGATCATCATTCTAGTCTATGAAAGTGTGAGACTTGGAGAGAGGGAACTTGTCCCCAGAAGGCCAAGGTTTTTCTTCCTGCTCCATAGTAGTCTGCTCCTGCCCTGATCCATTCATGTAACCTACCCCACACTCCCTGACCACATTCTTTGTGTTCCCTTCCCTGACCACATTCTTTGTGTTCCCAGTGCCACCCTCATACTTTTAACTTGTCTGGGCAAGACTAGCAGAAATTATGTTTAAAAACAAACTTACAAGGGGCTGAGGGATGGAAACGATGCCAAAAAAAAAAAAAAGTAATAACCAATAGTATTTAATTTTTTTTAAATTTTTGTCAATTTTAATTTTTAAGAGAGGTAGCCCACAATGTCTATTTCACATTCCACCTTTAGTCCTGTTCTTTCCTTCTACCCCTGACTAATACACATGGATACCACTCACCTCCAAGTTTTCCAGAATCTGCATGGCACCAAGGACCTTGACCCTGGAATCGGTGCAGTGCCTCGTAAAAGGGATTCCAACATGGTCAGCATGGAGTCCTGGCTGAAGGGCACATCAACCTCAACTTGTTCTGTGAAGAAGTGGTTGCTAGAGAGGAAGGCAGTGAATAGCAGATCTATCTTCATGCTCAAGTGCCTCAACTGATTGTCTGTCAGCCTCTTTATGGTGATCAGAGGTACTGGCCTATGGAGTCAAAGATTTTCATGCCTTGTCCCCTCTTCCCACCTGTGCACAAAAATCATTCCTTCCCAGACATGAGTCCTCATATGCATCCTCCAAAGCCCAGGTGAGAATTCACATTGATTTTTAGTTGACCCAGGCCGAGTGAGGATATGCTCTCTGTGACCAGCAAGCTGCCTCCATGTCTCAGAATCCATCAGTCACCAGACTCTCTCTTCAGTGGTGTTCCCTCAAAAGGAAGTGTGTCAGGGAAAGCTCTGCATCTCAGAAAACAGTCAGCCTGGTCCAGAATACAGGAGAATAAAAAGCAGGTACCATGACCTAACCTGAGCTACATATTGAAACAGGCCTTAGTCAGAAGACCACGGCCCCTGGTGTAGCAGGAGGTTCCATAAAGGCACACAGTGTAACTGTTTGCCTTCCTGCTCTGGCCTCCCTGCCTAATCTGAACTTGGATGAGCACTGTTGAGCAGGGCCTTGGGACCTCAGCAGACCAGGAAACTGGATACCTTAGTAGGGTATCTACCACAGCCACACCAGCAGGTCATCCTCCTTGCTGGCACTTGATTTTTGTAGGTCCACATGAATAACACTGCAGTCCTCTTGAGGTAGCATCAGGGCAGTAGGACCGCCAGTTCAGGGCCCATTCTGTGCCAGATCTTGCTCTTAGGCCTGGCACAGAGTGTGTCACCTGATGCATCTCCTTGACCCCCCCCCCCCAATAGCAGTCCATGGTGCTGTTCAGCTCCACTGCACTGGTCTCCTCTCCGGCAGCAGTTACATCTGGCCACAGTATCGCCAGTGGCTATTTACTAAGGACACTTCCAGCCCCCTATTCCATGCAAGCAGGCCAAGGCCCCATATTCTCCACTTGGTGGAGAGAAGGCTGAGAGTTGAACACCCTCGACAACCACAAGATGAATGCCACAAACAGAAGAGGAGGACTCTGACTAGGGATTTTTGACTTGAAATTCTGCACCCTTTTTGAGGCGTTTAGGTGGTTCTTAATGGCCATGACCCAGCTCAGGAAGGCCAGCCCCTCCTGGCCAACACGGCCATCCTCAGGCCAAGGTCCTGTGGTCAATACACAGATAATGTCTTGACAACTTCAGTTCATATCTTAGAAAGATATGGGTCCAGTTTCAGTTTTTACATATGGTTATCCAGTTCTCCTAGCCCCATATCTGGTGAAAAGTATGGGTCCAGTTTCAATCTCTTACATATGGCTATCCAGTTCTCCTAGTCCCATTTATTAAATCAAGATTCTTTTTCCCCGTGTATGCTTTTGTTTGGCTTATCAAAGATCAGATGGCAATAGCATACTGGTTTCATTTCTTGATTTTCTATTCACTTCCGAATATCTATGTCTCTATTTTTGTGCCAATGGCATGCTGTTTTGATTACTGTGGACTTTTAATATAACTTGAAGTCTGGTAGAGTGATGCCTCCAGCTTTGGTTTTAAGAACTGCCTGGGCTATATGGGATTTTTTTTTCTAGTTTATATAAAATGAATTATTCCTTGTATGAAGTTGGAAATTTAAGAGGGATTGCATTAAGAAATTTAAGAGGGATTACATTGCATTGTAATCTATAGATTACATTGGGTAATACAGACATTTTAGCGATGTAAATTCTTCCTAAGCTAAATTGTTCCTTTGTTGATGTCTTCTGCTGTTTCTTTTCTTAGAGTTTCATAATTCTCTTTGTAAAGATACTATACCTCTTTCTTTAGGTATATTGCTAGGTATTTCATTTTCATTGAAGATACTGTGAAGAGCATTGTGTTCTCATTTGTTTATCAATTTGCCTTTTATTGGTCTATAGAAAAGCTATAGAAATGTCCTACTAATTTGTGGACATTTATTTTACACCCTGAGATGTTACCATATTTCTTTATCATTTCCAGCAATCTTATAGTTGTTGAGTCTCAGAGGTTATCTAAGAAGACCATATCATCAACAAAGAGCAAGAAGTTGACCTCTGCTCCATTTGAATGTCATTTATATCCTTATTATGCCTGATTGCATTAGCTAGAACTTCCATCACTATGTTTTACAGTAGTGGCAATAGAGAATAGCCTTGTCAGGTTCCAATTCTAAGTGGATAAGATTTCAGTATAACTCCATTAAGTATGATATTACCTGTGGGTTTGTCATAGAGGGCTTCAACTGGTTTAAGAAATGTACCACCTATGGCTATTTTCTTAAGTATTCTTGTTAGAAAAGAATTCTGTATTTTGTCAAATGCCTTTTTTGCACCTATTAAGAGCATCATATGGCCTTTGTTTTTGCATCTATTGACATGGTAAATTACACTTACAGATTTTTAAGTACATTTAACCAATCTTGCATCCCTGGGATAAAGAGTACTTGATGGTATGGTAATGTATCATTTTTTAATGTGCAGCTACAATCTATTACCTATTTTTTTATTGAGTATTTTTGTATCAGTGTTCATTAGTGAACTTGTTCTATAGTTCTCTATATAGAATTGGTATGTTCTGTATATGTCTATTAATTCCAACTGCTGTAGGCTTGCATTTTAATTCTTTGTTTCTTTGTTCAGTTTCTGTTTAGATGATCTGTCCAGCTTTGTAAGAGGAGTTTTAAAGTCCCCAGTTCTTATGGTGTTGTAACATATATTGATTTGACAAGTTAAGGTCTGTTTCATAAAGCTGGGAGCATTTAAGTGGGTACATAATTATTTAGAATTGAAATATTCTCTTGATATATTGTTCCCATGTCCAGTATGAAGTCCCCAACTTTGTCTTTCTTAACATTATTTGCTTTAGATCTGCTTGGATCAGAAAATAATATTGTAACCTCTCTTTTCTATTTACTTCCATTTGTGTTAGATATTGTTTTCCAGCATGAGTCTTGTTTTGTCCATCAAAGTTAGGTTTGTCTCCAGGATATAGCATATAGAAGGTTTATGCTTTTTTATCCAATCAGCCAGCCTGCGCCACTTCAGTGGGGAATTCGAGTCATTAATATTTATTAAGACAATTGATAAGTGTGGTAATGTTCTTCTCTTCTTATTTTGTGAAAATCCATTCTTAGTATTACCCTTTGTGACATTGTGGGAGCCAGGTTTTGTCCTTTAGTTTCATGATGTTTACTTTATAGGTGGCCTCCTATGATGGTCAGTGTGGAGAACAGGTCTATATATTTCCTATGGAACTAGACTTGTGGAAAATTTCCACAATCTGTGCATATGAGTAAAAGATTTCATTTCACCATTGATTTCATAGCTTATTTTAGCAGAACATAGAATTCTGGGCTGAAACTTATTTTTTGTTTGTTTGTTTGTTTGTTTTAGGTTAAATGTAGATGACCATCTCTTCTAAGTACAAAGTTTCACCTGAAAAGTCTACTTTCACCATGATAGATCTTCCCCTCTAGGCCAATTGCCACTTACCCTTGGCTACTTGCAGAATTTTCTCTTTTGTCTTGATTTTGGACAGATTCATTATAATGTGTCTTGGAGATGCTCTGTTTGCATTTAGATGAAACCAGGGTTTGATATCTGTCTGAATGGAGTGTTTTAGAATCTACAGTGATACTTGAGAAATTTTCATTCATGATATCCTCCAACAGGGCTTCCATTTCTTCAGGTTGTTCTTCTTTAGGATACCTAAAATGTGTGTTTGAATGCCTCATGAAGTCTCATAATTCTCTGAGTAAACGGTTTGCTTTCTCTTTCTTCTCTTTTACTTTTTTCACTGCCTGGATTAGCTCCAGAGGCTTATCCTCTAGTTTTGGATTTTTTTCTTCTTCACAGTCTAATATGTCATTGATTCTTCCTACTGCATCTTTAAATTCCTTAAATGTCTTTTATGTCCTTAAGCTCTAAATTATTCTTTCTAATTTCCTCATGCTTTTCATTCATTATTAGACTCTGTTTTTAATTTTTTTTTCCTTTATTCTCTTTCCCTTCAATTCCTTTCCTGTTTTTCCCATGAATACTTTAAATTTCTTTTCTGTCAATTCCACTAATTATTTATAGGTGGAATATTCTGTACTGGTTACCTCTGAACCCTTGTGGGTAGTGGATTGATCTGTTCTTGATTTTCCTGTGGTCGGAATTTTCCTGTTGGTTTTTCCTCTTGAGTGTTTTGCTTTTGTTCAATTTCTTCCCCTCCATTGTCCTTTCACTTCCTCCTTCTCTTTAACTTGCCTGTCTCTGTGCTTAGGTGTTAAAGTATCCTTTTGATATGGGACAAAAAAAGAAAAAGAAAAGAGTAAAGAGCTAGAATACAGAAAAGAAGTAAAAGAGATAAAAAGTGGTAGAGGTAATAGTGGTAAAATTAAAAAAAAAATAAAATGGAGAAAGAGAGAAACAGGAATAATAGTGGTTTTCACCAGGGGGCTTTGATCCACATTCACAATTCCAGGCCTCTTGGGGTCAGGTTGGGTGGGTCTCTCAAGATCAGTATCTCCTTACCAGGCTGAATAAAGGCAAGACCCCATCTCCACCAAATACAGGAAATATCATCAGAATGTGCTGTGGGGGCCAACCAATACCATCCACTAAAGCCCAATACTAGAAGGACAGTTGAGTGTCCCAGTAGCTAAGAGTGAGGCTCTGCCCCATAAATGGAATACAGAATTAAACAGAATAAAACAGAACAGAAAAAAATAACAAATAATACTAAAAATAATAAAATTATATAAAAATGCAAAATAGAGTTATGTAATTTGTAAAAAGGGAGGATAGCTTAACTTTTATTTGAGAAATTTATGTGTGAAAGATAGGAAAAGTAAAAAATCTATACAGAAAGATAGAGAAAAAGTGATCAATGGAAAACAAAGAAAGAATAAAAGGAGTAGAAAAACCATAATAAAGTTGGAGCTCTTACAATTTAAAAGTGTAAAAAATTGAAAAATAAAAATATAAGAAAACAAAACCGCATTTAAAAAAATAACCAAAGTCCAACTAAAAAAACTTAAGGAAAAAAATTGAAAAGATAAGGAACAAAAGGAACAGGAAAATCGAAGCAAAATAGCAGTAGTGAAGAAAGTAAAAGTGAAAAATCAAACAACAATAAAGAAAACACACACACAAGATAAAACTCTAGGAAAAAAAATTGAATAAAGAAAGAAATTACATATATATATTTGCACATATTTATATACTGCAACATATATAAAATAAAATTAATATTATTTTTAATAAGAGAGAGAGAGAGAACGCAACATATTGCTTTTATACCAAGTAGTGCTCTGAGGTTAGGAGATGCTGACCATGGTACAGATTCTGCTATATAAGATATAGAGCAGGTGGTACTATCTGGTTACTGAGCAGAACCACTCCAATCTTCATGATTTATTTGCTCTTCGTGATTTAATCCCCACAGTTTTGGAAGCCTGAAGCTTTTACCAGACTACTTAAGAGACATGCCTTCACCCTTTAAACAGTGCCCCTTGGACACACAAAGTGGCTTTCCTGGGGGACTGGGATTCATCCAACACACCCAAGGGTGGCTGCCCAGATCTGCAAGTGTACCAGAAAGAGCCTTGCACCTAGGACTTTGTAGGCTGTTCTTCCCAGGCAGCTCTCCTGCAATGGTGGCACCCTGATAGCAGCCTATTGATGAGAGGTCCCCTCCTCCCAGTGGCTCAATCCTGCCTGCTGAGTGCTGTCCAAATTCACTTACTCATAAAAGCTCTCCTCAGGTAGCTTCAGGGACTACCCAAGTTTAGAAAAAACTGCAGGACAGGCCTTCTCTGTCTCTATCTCATGGCTGGAGGGCCAGGCAGCTGTCCAATTTCTTCCAGCACCCAAGCACTCTCTTCCTGTGTTGATTTTCAATAGCTCTTAACCTCTTGTTGGCTTCCGGAGTCCCCCTGCTATTTCTCTGTGCCCCTGAAATGACATTTTCTTGGCTGGATGCCTCACCCAGAGGTAAAGTCATTTCTCCCTAGTCTCAACACAAGTGGTTGCTAAAGAGTTGTTTGTATTCTGCCTTCTTGCTCCCAAATTGCATTTATCCTTTTTGAGAAGATTGAAGATAGAAGCCTACTCTCTTCTGGTTTGCAAAGTTTCTGCTGAGCAATCAACTGTTAACTCAATTCATTTATCCTTGTTGGTCATATGCTTCTTATACCTACAAGCTTGTGTAAACTTCTTTTTCATTTTGACTCTGATAAAAGTAGTTACAAAGTATTGAGGAAATGCTTTATTTAAATTGAATCATCAAGGAGTTCAAGAGCCAGTTAGTAACTGTATGTCTAGTCCCTGTCCATGCTTGGAAAATTTTCAGCTATAACACCTTCACCTAGAGCTTCCATGCTTTTAGTACTCTCTTCTTGTCCTTCAGGGATGCCTCTAATTTGTACACATGTATGCTTTGCATAGTTCTTTGTCACTCTACTAGACTACTCTGCTTTTGCTCTCTTCTTTTCTGCCTCTATAACCCCCTGATTATGGAGCACTCAGAAACAAAACATGCCTGAAGGTGTCCTTCATGCTAAACAGACTGTTGTAATGTCTACAGATATTGTTGGCAGTCAAAAGTTTAAATGATTGGGTCAGCTAAAGAGTACTGTCTTCAAACTCTTAGATTATTTACCCTCCATGGATTAATCTGTTGCTAAAACTCTCTACTAGACTCTAGAGTGATTTGAAACTCTCTGAATGCCTCTTTCTATCATATATGCTCCCTTCTACACTTCCTAATTTTGTCCCAATCCTTGTAGATGATGTCTGTAATTGTGTTAATTTCTTGATATTTTTATGTCTTTTTGCTGTTTTTAAGCTTTACCTTACATATTATCCATATTCTGAATTCCATTTCTGTAACTTTAACGATTTTTCTTTTTTCTTTTTTGGAATCTGAGTCTCATTCTGTCACCGTGGCACACAACAAGCTTAAACTCTTAGGCTAAAGTGACCATCTTGCCTCAGTCCTCTGAATAGCTAGTACTATAGGCACCGGCCATTACATTGGGTAGTTTTTCTATTTTTAATAGAGACAGGGTCTCGCTATTATTCAGGCTTGTCTCAAATTCCTGAGCACAATCAATCCTCCCACCTCAGCCTTCCACCATGCCAGGATTACTGGAATGAACCTTCATGCCTGTCCTCAACAATTTATCATTGGAGTTTTCTGCTCTAGCTCCAAAGTGATCCCTTTAGGAAATTGATCTGTTTTGTTTTTTTCATGTTATTAGGATTCCTTGGTTGCTTCCTCCTCAAGCGTGGTTTCTTTCTATTCTTTATTTCTTTTTTTCTACTTTTTCTCCTCTTAATTCTAAGATATAGGGTTGAGCTATAAGGTACAATAGAAAAAAGAAGAAAAAGGAAGAAGAAAAAAATTCACCATAATTTCTAGAATCATCTTTGTGCCATTGGGAAATAAATGGAAAGAAAAAAATTTAAATTACAATTAATACAATTGCCTTAGAAGCCCTGGCGAAGAAAGCAAATTGAATGTTATTACCAAAATCCTTTTTGTTGCCTTTGAATAAAAATAAAAATAAAAAAATTGTAATCATAGTTAATATAATGTAATTCAATTCCCTGCAAAAGAAAAGAGAGAAAAAAGAAGAGAAAAAAAATTTAATTGTAATTAACATAATCTTCTTAGCTACCCTGCAAAAAAAGAAAAAAGTTCAGTAGGTGGCACTCTAGGATCAGAGTGACAGCAGCTCTTGGATGCGAAGATCTGCTGAGTTTCACTCTGCTTAACTTAAGCAATCTCATCATCTTGATTTATATTGGTAAAAGGTTGGATTTCCTGCTATATTCTGAAAGCTGAAGTTCTGGGTTAATCCATGGGGCAAGCTGACCACAAAACATTCTAGGGTAGATGTACAAGTCCTATAGGGAGAACAGACAGTTTGGCTGACACACTGAACTTCAGATCCATATATAGTGGATAGTAGTAGTTTGTGCACAGGTGGAGATTGAGGTCCATTTATCCAAACAGGACAATAGGATTGTCATGAACAGGCAGTGCTCCAAACACCCCAACAAATCCACAGGACCAGCTTGGTGGAGGGAGCCCAAGCTTGCAAGAGCAGCCCAGGCTAGTTGCATAACAGACCATATACGGCTTCAGAGCCTATGAAAATCCACACCAAGCCACATCAACAATCACAGGACTATATAAATCCCCATGCCTCTTCTGTGCTCCACTACAGTGGGGCAGTGGATTGCCATTTCCCCTATGCAAGGTTTCTTTTTGAGCTTCTGCCAACCTCATTCTCATGCCTGGATCTGCCTGTGATCCATGAGGGAAAGAGTTAGTTATGGACTCTCAGTCCTGGGTTTGAGAAGCCACGGGTTTGTCAGCCATTAGAAAATGCTCAGAATGACTAGCTAAGGCAGGTTCAGGAGGGTGATGCTCACCCAGCACCTTCAAACTGGGACCAATGTGTCATCAGAATGATCTCCAAGGACTATTCCTCCAGCCTTGAAAGCATCTCTTCAGAGGTCAAAGGTATGAAGGCCTTGAATCACATCAACATCCTGGAGTTGTTGGACGTTATTGTCACCAAACATATCCCATATTTAATAAGTGTTCATGCCCACAGCACAGACTTTTATGGTCACATTGTGTGAAAATGGCTGCATGAAGAAAAATGAAGCCCAAGTCAGATGTCACCAGATCTCGTCTGCAGTAAAGTATTCCCACAAAAAACATCACCCACAGTGAACTGAAGCCCCACAGAGTTTACTGGATGCCAATGACACTGTGAAAACAGCTGCCTTTGGCTTCGCCACTGCATTTACAGAAGGCAAGAAACCAGCCACTTGTGGAACTCATTTTTCCGCCCCAGAAATTGTCTGGCCGCTGGAATATGATGGACTGGAAGTGAGCTTCTGGAGCCTTGAGGCCACACTATACACCATGATGGCAGAGACCCTCCCATTTCATTCAGAGACTTTGGAGGACCTGATAAACAACATCACAAGTAGGAGAAATGAGGTACCTTCTCATTTCTCCAAAGAATTCAGAATTTCTACAGTAATTCCTGAAAGTTGACCACAAGACACCCACCCTCCACCAGATTATGAAAGATGAGTGGATTCATTCTAGGCAAGAAAAAAACCGAAGCTACACACAGAAATGCCTCAAAGAAGGCCAGGAGTACAGAACACCAGAGGACACCAGAAAAGCCACACTGTCTTCTAGTCATGCCACTCCCAGCGTGAAGATGATACTCTACCAAAGCACTGTCCCCAAGCTGTCTTCTAGTCATGCCACTCCCAGCATGAAGATGATACTCTACTGAAGCACTGTCCCCAAGCATAACCTCATGGCCTACTAGTCCACCCATAGTACCAGCATCCCTGGAGAAAGACCAGGAGGAGACATCTGTCTCCATGGAACATCCTAGGAAGACAACTCTGTTCAGGCTAAGTGGCCAGAGGGGAAGATCTCAGCCACTCCCTGTGAAAAGGGCCTGGACTGGCAGTGTCTCACAAAGACATAGAGTGATTTGCAAGACAAGGGAGAGTGATAGGCAGGATCTCACCAAATTTGCACAATGTGAAGATGTTCAGCATGTCCCCTGGATGAAGGACTCAAATACACCTCCAACTTTACCTTAGAATTGAAGACAATTTAACCTACAAATTTGTACCCTCATTTGAAATTAAAAAATGATCTTGGTAAAGGTAAATACACAGACAATTACAAAAGCTGGCAGTATTTTTTGTTTTGTACATAATCTAAGAGGCTAATGTATCAAGAAGTCTATTTCAGTTGATGTGTTAGAACACACAATGTATAAACATGGTGATGGTGAGACCAATTACTAAAAGAGCAATTAGGCACAAGTAAAGAAATAAAATGTGCACAAACTGAAAAGGAAGAAGCAAAGTTAGTATTTTGCAAATGACATGATCTCATATGTAGAAAGTACTTATGATTCCACAGGAAAACTGTAGGAACTAAACAAACTTAGCAAGGTATCAGACATGTGAAATCTCAAGGAACTTCAAATAAAACAATCATGAAAAAGAAAAAAAAAAGACTGGGAAATCTTACACTTCCTATTTTCTAAACATTTTATAAGCACCAGTAATCAAAACAGGGCAATACTGGGCACAGAGTTAATGAGCCATGGAATAGAATACTGAACCCAGAAATAGAGTTGCTCAGGGATGGTGAACTGATTTTTGACAAGGCTATCAAGACCATCTATTGTGGAAAGGAGCATCTCTTCTCCTTTCCTTATAAATGGTATAGGGAGTACTGTTCATCAGCATGTAAAATAAATGAAATTCGACCCTGACATAACATCACACACAACAATTTGAAGACCTAAATGTTAAGAGCTAATACTATAAAACTCCTGGAAGGGAACATAGGAAGACAATGGATATGGCAATGATTATAGGATATAACACCAAAAGCACAAGCTACAAATTAAAAGTGGGTCAACTGGATAGCATTAAAATCTGAAAGCTCTGTGTACCTGAGAACACAACGGAGTCAAAGGCAGCCATACCTGCAAATCCTATACCTGATAAGGGGTTCAAATTTAGAATATGTAGAGAACTCCTACATATTGACAACAATAACACAAATAACCCAATTAAACAATGAGCAAGGAATTGAATTGATATTTCTACAAATTATCACCACATTCCTGAAATGAAGCTCAATATCACTAAACATCAGAGTAATGCAAATCAAAGATGCAATGAAGAGAGTGAGCAGCAAGATGGCAGATCAGAAGGATTGTTCAGCTGAGCTCTCCTAAAGTGACTAGGGAATCGAGGAGATCCCTGTCATAGCTAGTGCAGGGACCTTACCTGGAGTAATATCTCAGGGAGCAAAACAAGGTGGTGTCGTGCAGGACACAGCATGTGATCTGGAGCAGTGGAGATCTGACGAATTAGGCAAGTGGCTGCTGGTAGGAATGACCACCATCTCCTCCAGGTCTGAGTACTAGAGGAAGCAGCTTTTACTTTTTGGGGGAAGCCGGGCATTGAGTGGAAAGTTTAAAAGAGTGAGTGGACTCGAACAGTATATGGCAGCCAGCTTTGAGTACTGGTTGGAGTGTACTAGACATGTGTTTGGTGGCAGGCAAGGCAGCCCAGCCATACTGGGAAGGCTACAGCTGCCAAGGGGCACCATTGTGGGAAAGTCATGACAAGGTCATGAGGGTGGGCTCTTATCAGGAGCCTATGGCACTGACATCTTAGTTCTGTCTACCAGGATCAGAAATCCACTCTTGGAATAGTCTGAGGGACTGCTGCACTCCAGGGAAACTGTTGCAGACAGCACTGTGAGACCTGCCTCTGAAGGTTTCTGCAGAGCTTTAAGATCCCAACCCAGCTGGGTCTGAATTCTGAGGAAACAATCGGGCAATCTCAAGGGCAACTAAGTTAGCAATAAGGACAATAGAGGCTGCAATAAACATTCTGGTACAGATATCTTTATTGTGATGTGATTTTGGGTCTTCTGGATATATACCTAGTAAAGGAATTATAAGATCAAATGGCAGATCTATTATTAGATCTCTAATTATTCTCCAAACATCCTTCCAAAATGAATATATTAGTTTGCACTCCCATAAGCAGTGTAAAAATGTTCCCTTTTCTCCAAATCCACGCCAGCATCTCTGGTTTTGGAATTTTGTTATGTGGACTAATCTCACTGGAGATAGATGATATCTCAAGGTAGTTTTGATTTGCATTTCTCTGATGATTAAGGATAAGCATTTTTTCATGTGCTTGTAGGCCATGTGCTTGTCTTCTTTAGGGAAGTTTCTCTTCAAGTCCTTTTCCCACCCTGAGATGGGATCACTTGTTCCTTCGTTGCTAATACGTTTGCGTTCTCTGCGGATTCTGGTTATTAAACCATTGTCGGAGGCAATATCTGCAAATATTTTCTCCCAATCTGTGGACTGTCTGCCTGCTACACTTAACTGTGTTCTTAGCAGAGCAGAAGCTTTTTAGTTTGATCAGGTCCCAGTAGTGTATTTTTGATACTGCTTCAATTGCCTGGGGAGTCCTCCTCATAAAAAATCACCCAGGACGATTCCTTCAAGAGTTTTCCCTGCATTTTCTTCTAGAATTTTTATACTTTCATGTCTTAAGTTTAAATCTTTGATCCAGTGAGAGTCTATCTTAGTTAATGGTGAAAGGAGTGGGTCCAGTTTCAGTCTTCTGTAGGTCGCCAGCCAGTTCACAGCACCATTTGTTAAATAGGAAATCTTTTCCCCACTGAATGTTTTTAATTGGCCTCTCAAAGATCGAATAGCAGTAAGTAGCTGGGTTCACCTCTTGGTTCTCTGTTCTGTTCCATACATCTATCTCTCTGTTTTTGTGCCAGTACCATGGTGTTTTGATCACTATCGATTTATAGTAGAGTCTCAGGTCTGGTAGTGTGATTCCTCCTGCCCTGTTTTTATTTCTGAGTAATGTCTTGGCTATTCAAGATTTTTTCTGATTCCATATAAAACGAAGCATTATTTTTTCAAGGTCTTCAAAATATGATAATGAAGCTTTAATAGGAATTGCATTAAAATTGTATATTGCTTTGGGTAGTATGGACATTTTAACAATCTTGATTTTTCCCAACCATGAGCATGGTATGTTTTTCCATTTGTTGACATGTTCAGCTATTTCTTTTCTTAGAGTTTCATAGTTCTCTTTATAAAGATCTTTCACATCCTTTGTTAAATAAACTCCCAAATATTTCATCTTCTTTGGTACTACTGTGAAAGGAATAGAGTCCTTGACTGTTATTCCAGCTTGACTATTATCGGTATATATAAAGGCTACAAAATTACAGGTGTTGATTTTTTAGCCTGAGACACTGCTGTATTCCTTGATCACTTCTAGAAGATTTGTAGTAGAATCCCTGGTGTTTTCCAGATATACAATGATATTATCTGCGAAGAGTGAAAGTTTGACCTTTTCTGACCCTGTGTGGATACCCTTGATCACCTTTTCTTCCCTGATTGCAATGGCTAAAACTTCCATTACAATGTTGAGGAGCAATGGAGACAATGGGCATCCTTGCCTAGTTCCTGATCTAAGTGGAAATGTTTTCAAATTAACTCCATTCAATACAATATTGGCTGTGGGTTTGCTGTAGATGGCCTCTATCAGTTTAAGAAATGTTTCTTCTATACCAATTTTCTTAAGTGTTCTGATCATGAAGGGATGCTGGATATTATCAAAAGCTTTTTCTGCATCAATTGAGAGAATCATATGGTCTTTGTTTTTTAATTTGTTTATGTGCTGAATTACATTTATAGATTTATGTATATTGAAACAGCCTTGAGACCCTGGGACAAAACCCATTTGGTTATGCTGTATAATTTGTTCGATGTGTTGCTGGATTCTGTTTGTTAGGATCTTGTTGAATATTTTTACATCAACATTCATTACTGATATTGGTCTATAATTTTCTTTTCTTGTTGGGTCTTTTCCTGGTTGGGGGATCAAGGTGGTGTTTGCTTCATAGAATGTGTTGGGTAGTATTCCTTCTTTTTCTATATTTGGAAAAGGTTGAATTATATAGGTACTAGTTCCTCTTTAAAGGTTTGGTAGAATTCTGATGTGAAGCCATCTGGTCCCAGGCTTTCTTTGTAGGGAGATTTTGTATAGTTGATGCTATTGCAGAACTTGATATAGGCCTGTTCAACATTTCCACTTTATTCTGTCTAAGTCTTGGAAGGTAGCATGCATCCAAGTATTGGTCAATTTCCTTCAGATTTTCATATTTCTGAGAATAAAGTTTCTTGTAATATTCATTAATGATTTTTAAAATTTCTCTGATGTCCATTGTTATTTCATCTTTACCATTTCTGATTGAATAAAATAGAGATTTTACTCCCTTTTTCCTGGTAGGTTAGCCAAAAGTTTATCTATTTTATTGATCTTTTCAAAAAACCAACTTTTTAAATTTATTGATCTGTTGCATAATCCTTTTGTTTTCAATTTTATTTAGTTCTGCTCTAATTTTGTTTATTTCTTTTCTTCTGCTGGGTTTGGGATTGGAATGTTCTTCCATTTCCAGTTGCTTGAGATGTCCCATAAGTTATTATCTTCCTCTCTTTCTATTCTCTTGAGGAAGGCTTGCGGTGGTATAAATTTCTCTCTTAGAACTGCCTTTGCAGTATCCCAGAGGTTCTGATAATTCGTGTCTTCATTGTTGTTTTGTTTCAAAAATTTTGTAATTTCATTCTTGATCTCATCTATGACCCATCTGTCATTTAGCATAAGGTTCTTTAGCTTACATGTTTTTGTATGAGTATGCAGATTCCTGTTGTTACTGAGTTCAACTTTTATTCCATGATGGTCGGAGAAGATGCAAGGAGTGATTTCTATTCTTTTAAATTTGATGAGGTTAGACTTGTGATCTAAGACATGATTGATTTTGGAGTAGGTTCCATGACCTGATGAGAAGAATGTGTATTCAGTTTTGTTAGGATGAAATGTTGTGTAGATGGCTGTTAAATTCAAATGTTGAATGTTTCAGTTTAAATCTAAAATTTCTTTGCTTACTTCTTATTGGAAGATCTCTCCAACACTGCTAAAGGAGTGTTAAAATATCTGACTACTAAGGAGCTGGAGGAAGTCAAATTACTCATGTTTGTTAGAGTTTATCTTATAAATTGAGGCACATTCTGGTTGGGTCCATAAATATTAATAATTGAAATCACATCATATTGAGTATTACCCTTAACAAATATGAAGTGTCCATCCTTATCCTTTCTTACTTTTGTTGATTTAATAACAAAAATTATTTGGTTTCTGTGAATAAATTTGTAATACCTGATTTTTTTCTGCTTTCCATTTGCCTGGAATATTGATGAGCATCCCTTCACCCTGAGTCTATATTTATCTTTTAAGGCACAATGAGATTCTTGTATGCAGCAGATATCTGGCCTGAGTTTTTGTATCCAGGCAGCCAACCCGTGCCTCTTTAGACAGAAATTTAACCCATTCATATTAATTGAGGATATTCATAAGCCTGGTAGAATTTTGGGTATCGAGTTTTTTGAAAGTCCAGTGGACATTTTTAATCCTTTCGCCACTGTGGTAGTTGAAATTTGATCAAAAATTTCTGAATTAGTTTTCTTTTGTGGTGGAGGATTGCGGTGGTCATTGTTGAGGACAGATCTGAGAATATCCTAGAGAGCTGGTTTAGTCATGGCAAATTTCTTCAACATGTGAATGTCATTAAAGTATTTAATTTCTCCATCATAAATGAAACTCAGTTTCACTGGATATAGGATCTTAGGTTGAAAATTAATTTGTTTTAGAAGATTAAAAGTCAAATACCACCCTCTACTAGCTTGAAAGGTTTCAGCAGTGAGATCTGCAGTCATTTCTAATACACTTCCCCTTGTAGGTTATGGTTTTCTTATGTTTGACTTCTTTCAGAATTTTCTCCTTTATGTTAACTTTCGTGAAGTTAATTAATGTGCCTGAGGGATGACTTGTTTGGGTTGAGTCATGCTGTGGTTCTGAAACTGTCTCCTATCTGATATTCAGAATTTCTTGCCATGTCTGGAAAGTTCTCTTTCATAATCTCATGAAGTAGAGCCTCTGTGCCTTGGGAAGCAAACTTCGTAGCCTTCAGGGATCCCTATTAGGTGAATACTGGTTTTTGTCTAATTATCCTAGATCTCTCTAAGAGAATGTTCCATTTTTGCTGTCCATTTCTCTTCCTCTTTGAGAGTTTGGGAGCATTCAAACGCTTTGTCTCCATGTCAGAAATCCTTTCTTCTGCTTGCTCCATTCTGTTACTTAGGGATTCTACTGTATTTCTCAGATCTTTGAGGGCTGAAACTTCTTGTCTCAATGCATGACAATCTTTGGTGATTTTGTGTTTGAAATCCTTATTCTTTAGACAACTTTGGAAAAGCTCCTTGTATTTCTAATTCCAACTTTATCTCTATTCTATTGATCTTATTTGCCATCCAAATTCTGAATTTGGTTTCTGACATCTCAGCCATCTATTTATGAATGGGATCTTCAGTTGTGTCTGCCAGATTGTTCCTTGGTGGGGGTGGTTGATCTACTCTGGTTGTTCATGTTACCGGAGTGTTTATGCTGATTTTGCCCCATATTTTATACCATTTGGCTAGATGAGCTGATAAGGAGAAGTTGTGTTGGGGGCTCTGGGAGTAGTGATTGGCCAGTCCTTTGCACAAGAGCTGGGACTGGTGTCTGTACCTTTTCCCCTAGAGCTTTGCCAAGGACACGTACATTGTTATAGCCTGAGAAACTGGGGACCTCCTTGGTGTGGTGGAGCTAAGGGGCTCTGTCTTATTTTCACCTGGTCTCTGTCCTATCCTAGTGAATCTGTTACTCTGAGTTGAAGTCTCAGCTGTGGAGAAATACCAGCAATTAATTCACCCTGCCCCCCACAGGCAACGATTAGAAGAAGAAAATCAAACCTTCCCACAACCACACACCCAGGGTATTACTTTGGATAGTCCTCGGGTGTTTGGCCCAGTTCAAAAGGTCCAAATCAATTCTACCAGTCAGCACCATTCTCAGGTGGGAGAGTTTAAAAGGTCTCTGACAACTAGATAGCAGAGTTATGCTAGTGGTTCAAGTATGACTTTCTCTCTGCTCCATGAGGTCAGAAGGACCCACCCAGTAAATAAATTAGTCTGGGAAGGTTGATGCATCCTTCCCCACCTTGCACCTCTGTTACACCCAGTCACTGATAACACTGCAGGGCTGTGATCCAGTTCCCTCGAATGAGCAGATGCCCCAGGGGTTTGTGCTTGCCTGATTCACAGGGAGATCTATGTCCCCTCAGCCAGACTGCCACTCTCTGCCACTATTCGGGAGGGGAAGGTGAAGCCTGACATCCTCAGGTGCTTAATGGGTGTTGGGGTGGTTCACTCAGTTCTAGTCCTGCCCCTGATTGACGTTGCTGACAGAACAGAACAACTTCACAGAATTTGATTCTCTCCTGGCTATATTTCCCTGCAGATCATACACTGTTTGAATTCACAGTAACTACAACTCAGCCTTGTCTGGGCCACTACCCAGTCTCAGCTGCAGTTTATGTTGGTGCAGATGAAGTCCGAGTTCACACTTAGCTGTCAATTCCAGCCTTTGCCTGCTGGTGTTTGTCTCAGCTATAATCCTCTGAGGGCAGGGCACATCGGAGGCTCATTGAAGCAGTACTCTGGGTCAACCCTGCCCTGGGAGTCTGCTGTCTCTGGATGTGCATATTCTAGTCTCCACGCTGCACCCAGGCCGGTACTGCCTTAGGCATACCCTTTATTCATGGGGCCTGTGTTTCCCTCCCAAATCTGTTCCCCCAGTGCCTGCTACTGGAGAAGATGCCTGGCTTCCTCTGGTTGCCCTGAGAGACTGGGTGTGTCCTTTCAAAATATCCCCAGGAGTTTGAGCCCTATTGTTCCCACCATGGTGGCTGTTGCTTTGTGCCTCGGGGCACCACCTCTCCTGTATGGTTCCCTCTCAGTTGTCCATTTTCTCCTTACTCCCTTGCCAGAGAATCAGCACAGATCAGCAACAGCTCATGCCCTATCCACATCCTTTGAGAAAATGCTCAAGAATCTGGACTTCATGGGGGACAGGCTTCCAGACCTCGGGGTGAGAGTGGAAGGGAGTGCTGGGTGTTCAACATTGCAGGTAGAGTATATATACAGTTTTACACAAGTTTTATGCCTGTCAGGAGAGTGCCATGGCACTCTAGTAGGGGAAGGAGGTCTGGTTTTTAGAGAGTCTCTCCCTTCAGATGAAATGGGAGGATATTTGAACTCTGCTCACTTGTTTGTACAGAGTATACTGTGCACCATTCTAATGGGGGAGGGGACTACCATCCACTTGGCGATGGATTTTGTACATTTTGTTTGTATCCTCAGGGTCACAGCTTGCCTCAGCAGGGTTGATGCGTGTTCTTCAATCTTTTCTCTTGGCTCAGACCCAAATCATCGGCTTTCTTGCTAAATTTCTGTCCTTTAACTCTCCTTCTGGATGGAAGCCTCTCTGGATAGCTGGTTCTTGTTGGCCATCTTGCCACTGCCCCCCAAAATGCAGTATTTTATGCTTTACATTTTCCTGTTCCTAGTACATAGTAATAAAATTGATTTTTTTTTTTTGAGACAATGTCTCACTATATCACCCTTGGTAGATTGCTGTGGCATCACAGCTCACAGCAACCTGAAACTCTTGAGACCAAGTGATTCTCTTGCCTCAGCCTCCAAAGTAACTGAGACTACAGGCATCCACCACAATGCCCAGCCATTGTTTGGTTCCATTTGTCATTGTTGTTTGACAGGCCCAAGCTGGGATCGAACCCCCAGCTCCAGTGTATGTGGTTGGTGCCCTAGTGACTGAGCTATAGGCACCAAGCCTAAAATTGATTTTTATACATTGATTTCTATAGAAAATTCTAGGCAACATTTATTTATTATCTAAGGATACATTCAGACAAATCTTTTTAAATAAATACTTTTATTTTTTAATTCCAACATTTGTAATTATTCATTTCTTTTTCTTGCCTTGTTACACTGGAGAGAACTTCTAGGGCAGTGGTGGGCATTCTTATCTTATTTTGAAGGTCACATAAAAAAATAGTTGATTAATTATATTTTGCTCTGGCATTTTTTGGATACCATTCATGATGTTAATGTCTTTTTATAAGTTCAGGATTGTTAAGTGTATCAGAAATGAATCATATTTTTATTAAATACTTTATAGGCTACTGATAAGATTGTGTTTGTTTTCTCTTTTTTATTTTTAATAAAACCAAAACCATGAATGTTAAAGTAAACTTTTTATACATTACTTGGTTCAATTTACCAATATTTTGTTCAGGAGTTTTGGATGATAGATGCTGAATCACATTTTATTTTCTCAACTTATCCTACCAAACTTTTTTGTATAAATTCTGTAGTCATAATAAAAAGCATTGAGAAACTTTTTAAAACTTTTTTTCTTATCTATAGAAAACTTTTAATGTTATTTTCTTTGGGAGAAGATTTTTTTCGTTGTTATTTTTGTAGAAAATACATGTGAGAATATTTAAAATATTTCTTCCATTTTTATAAATTTATCAAGATATACTTTCATTTCATCTAAAGAGTTGGTTTTTTGACAAAATTATTTATCATTCCTTTTTGAATACTTATTTATTTAACAAATACAGTTATTTGTTGGTTAGCAATAGGGATACCTTCTGAGAAGTGGTTTGTTAGGTGATTTTATTATTGCACAGACATAGAGTGAACATGAATAAAGCCAGAGAATATAGTGAACTACACACCTAGCATATATAATTACAGCTTAAACTCCCAGGCTACAAACCTGGATAGTATGTTTCTGCTTCTGTATATTGTATACAGTTGTAACACATGGTATTTGTGTATAGAACATGTACAACAAAATGTGAAATTATAATTTTATGGGGCTGCCCTCCTATATGCAGTATGTAATTGACAGAAAGATTTATGTCTTTTTTAATGGTGAATAGTGTTCCATTATTTATATGTACCAGGTTTTCATTATATATTCTTCCATTAACTGACATTAGTTTGAGTTAATATCTTGGCTGTTATGAATAATGCAATAATAAACATGAATACATAGATATCTCTTCAACATAAAATATCATTTTGTTTATATTTCAAAACATTAGTTAAGGGATTGCATGTTTTTATTACATGCATACCATATATAATGCTTAAGACAAGATTCTTGCTATCTCTATCACCAGAATTGTGTTCATTGTACTCCATAGGTTAATATTTTATGTCAAAACATCTCTCCCACCCCCCTCGTTGTTTTGGATGTCCTTTATATCACTTTGTGCCCAGGTGCACCTGTTGTTATCTTCCACTTATTAGCAACAACATATGCTGTTTAGTTTTCTATTCCTAAGACAGTTCTCTGATGATAATAGTCTCTAGTTCCATCCAAGTTGCTATAAAAGACATTATTTCATTCCTTCCTCAGCTGAATAGTACTCCAGGGTGTGTTGAGCGTATGTGTGCATCTAACATTCTCTTTTCCCACTCTTGAATTGATGGGCACTTCGATTGATTCCACATATTTTCAATAGTGAATTGTATTGCAAAAAAACATACAACGGACTTGTCTTTTGACAAAATGACTTCTTTCTTTTTGGGAGTTTTTGGCTGGGGCTGGGTTTGAATCCTCCACCTCTGGTATATGGGGCTGGCATCCTACTCCTTGAGCCACAGGCACCACCCATGACTTCTTTTCTTTTAAGTACATACCCACCTGTAGGATTGATGAATCTATGAGCGATGGGTCTACATTTATTTCTTTGAGGAATCTCCATATTATTTGCAGTAAAGGTTGTAATAAATTGCAGTCTCACCAATATATAAGCATTCTTTCTCTTTGTGTTTATTGTTTTCTGACTTTTCAATAACAAACATTTTGATAGCTTATAATAGTATCTCATTTGGTTTTAATTTGTGTCTCCCTAATGATTTGCTATGTTGAACATGTTTTTATGTGATTTTTTTTGACCATTGTCTTCTTTTGAAAAAATTCTGTTAATGTCTTATGACTACTTTTTAATGGAGTTGTTTTGTTGTTTTTTTTTGTTTGTTTTTCTTGCTGAGTTCTCTGCATATTCTGAGAATTAGCTATTTATCAGACGTAAAGTTTCAGAATATTTTTTTTCATTCTGTAGGTTGCCTGTTCACTCTGCTAATTATTTCCTTTGATGTGCAGAAGATTTTCAGTTTAATACAGTTTCATTTATTTCATTTTTGTTGTTGTGTTTTGTCTCTGGTTTCTTCGTCATAAATACTTTGCATAGTATGATGATGCCTAGATGAGTTTTCCTTATATGTTTTTTCCTAACCTTAAGTTTCTAACAGAATTTTTATGATTTCATGCCTTACATTTATCTTTTTATTCATTTTGAATTAATTTTTATACATGGGGATAGATAGGGTCCTGTTTCATTCTTTTGTATATGGCTATCCAATTTTCCTAGCACATTTAATGAATAGAGCTTCCTTTACCTAGTGTATGTTGTCTTTTTTGTCAAAGATCATTTGATTGCAGGTAGATTGTTTTATTTATGGTTATTCTACTCTGTTCCATTGATCTGTGTCTCCACTTTTATACTATTACCATGCTATTTTGATTATTGTAGCCTTCTAATATAATTTGAAGTCAGGTAATGTGATGCATCTAGATTCAATCTTTTTTACTTCACATTTCTTTGGCTATTTGGGTGCACTTTTGAAACAAAATGAGGCTTAGGGTTATTTTTTCTAGATCTCTGAAATACAATACTGCCATTTAGGTGTTTATTACATTAAATCTGTAAAGCACTCTGGAAAATATGGACATTTCAATTTTATTGATTCTACCAATCCATGAGCAATGAATTATTTTTCAATTTCTTGGTGAAACTGTGATTTCTTTCATTAGTGCTTCATAGCTATCTGGGAATTTTAATATTCAGAAGAATTTATGGTGAAATAATTTGCAGGATTGATTTAAATCTAATGGATGCCATTATAAAATAATGTATAGGAATCTCAGAAAGTTTTCAAAGAAAATGTATCTATTTGGATATAAAGACATGACTAGAATTGTAAGTGGTCTGAGATAATCTACTTTCTTTTGGATTCAGTATGTTCTAAGATTTCCTTTTAAATAATCTTTGTTGGTTATTTATATGTTTTTGTTTATTATTTTTGTGGTTGCCTCATCTTATCATAATATGTCTTCTCCAATTAGTATACCATTTCATGTACAAGGACTTTTTAAATACATTCTTCAATTTTTGCACTCAATGTTTATTGAGATGTTATCATCATGTGTATATTATATTTCTTTGATAAATCCCATGATAAATTGTTATTATTCTTGTTTATATTTTACAATTATATTTTAAAGATATTTAAACATTGAGACCACAGTCACATATATTTACCTTTATAATTTCCATTTTAGTACTCTTCATTCTGTTTTGTAGAGTCATATTTTCATTTGCCATAATTTTCCTTTTGCCTAAAAGATTTCCTACTAATCCTTCTAGTGTGAATTTTGTGGTGATGATTTTGTTCCACTTTTTTATGTCAGAAACAGTTACTTTCCTTTTTATTTTGGAAAGAAATTTTCACTGGCTAAAAATTATTATGTTGATAAGCAATTTTATTTCAGCACTTTAAAGATAATGCATCACTTTTTGCTTACATTGTTTTTTTCTAATAACATTATTTTCTTCCACAGCCATTCTTATCTTTGTTTTTATTATATGTATGTAACATTTTAGTATATGGCTTTGTCTAGTTTCTTAGACCCATGTTATTATAGATTCCATCAAATTGAAATATCTTTGAAATATTTATTTTAATGTTTTTCTGCTCTCTCCTTTTCTTTCATTATGAAATCTATAATAACCACAATCATAGTTGTTTACTTCATTATACATTCTATGTCACCAATCTAACTTGTTTGCTTAATTTTATGTACCTAAATCCATCTGTTTATTATTCCTTTACTCTATGTATTTTATCTTTGATAATTTCTATTGCTATATATTCAAGTTACTAAATTATTCTTCAGCAATGTTTAATATGTCACTAAGTTATCCTATTGTATTTTTCATCTCATGGATCTACTTTTAGTTACCTAGAGACTTGATTTAAGCTTTTTCTATTCTGAACATATCTCTACTAAACTTATGATCGTATGGAATACAGTAATAATAACATCTAATATCCGTGCCTGCTAAATCTATTATTAATTGTTGTTTGGTATCAAATATGGGGCCCATCTCTCTGTGGTTGTCTTCTCTTTTGAATTGTAGTTCTCAAAACCTTGCTGCCTCAGTAGATCTCCAGTACCTTTAAATCTGTAAAGCACTCTGGAATATATGGACATCTCAAAACCTTGCTGCCTCAGTAGATCTCCAGTACCTTAAATCTGTAAAGCACTCTGAAAAATATGGACATCTCAAAACTTTGCTGCCTCAGTAGATCTCCAGTACCTTAAATCTGCAAAACACTCTGGAAAATGTGGACATTTCAATTATATTGATTCTACCAATCCATGAGCAATGAATTATTTTTCAATTTGTTGGTGAAACTGTGATTTCTTTCATTAGTGCTTCATAGTTATCTAGGAATTTTAATATTCAGATGAATTTATGGTGAAATAATTTGCAGGATTGATTTAAATCTAATGGATGCCATTATAAACTAATGTATACATATGCCCACTGTTTATGAATAAGATAAGAAGCTTGTAAGAGTAACTGATTTTGACCCTTGAAATGCTAAAATAAAAGTCAGATTTCATTCGAAAAATCTTTCCCACTGTGAACTTCCAGTGGGCACAGATTTGTTCATCTTTGATTTCTATTATACATATTTTAGTGCCTTAAAGTCTATTTTTGAAATAAATTAGCATTTTGAAGTTAAATATTATTTTGGTGAATAATAAAAACAACAAACACTATCTGGGTGATGGGCATACTTATAACCCTGACTCAAACATAACAAAGTGATCCAAAGATACTTTAACCCCCATTTCTATTTTACAGATGAGAAATCTAAAGTTTAATTAACTCACCATTATCCACAAGAAACTGTCAATTTAGGAGCTACCACAATAGAAAAGCAAAGTAAATAAAATATTTGCACATGAAAACTGTGCTATATTGTCTTCTCAAAAGACCACAAGATAAGTTGTTTGCTTGCTTTGTTCTTTTAAAACCATATCATAAATTATACATCTAATTTTTTGTCTATTCTAAGAGTTACATTAGAAAATATATACCCTTGGTTTATGACAATTTTATTTTCATTTTATGCATTATTTTCATTTTATTTCATTATATGCATTAGAATACATTTAAAGTAAGAAAGTTGCTTATAGGTCTAAACTCGATTTTCACTTCAACATCATACTTCCAGTTCTCTTCCCAGTGGCACAAAACAAGTTTCATGCTGTGATTAACCCAACCATCATCCTGGCTAAATATTTCCCTGGTTGACAGTGTACCCTCTCCTTTACTCTCTGCTATGTTATGGCTTTTCTTGTACCCCAGTCTCCTAATCTGACAGTTTCCAGACATAATCCCTCATGCTCCTGTGCTTATCTTAATCATGAACTTCTTTATTACCTTACATGTGTCTTGCCTGCCATATGAGTCATTCAGAAAACTGAACAGATTCATTCCTAAAGAAGAAAATCTAGGCACAAATTTTGTCATTTCATTAATTCCCTGATCTGAAAGTAAAACAGGGATTTTACAGTTTGTTCAGTACAGATGAGAGAGTATCTGAGCGGAGGCAAGTTGGCCTGCTCTCTAAGGTCTCTCATGCAGATGATGGCAGCCCAGTATCAGGGCCTATGTCTCTTGGTTCAACTTGGACCAATTAATAAAAAAACACAAAATACATTGTTTGCACCAGAAAAGAAGACTAGTTTATTTATCAGGTCCATCTACACTGTTATACATTAGGATCTTCTTTTTTTTTTTATTGTTGGGGATTCATTGAGGGTACAAGAAACCATATTACACTGGTTGCATTTGTTGGGAAAAGTCCCTCTTACAATTGTGTTTTGCCCCCAAAAGGTGTGGCACACACCAAGACCCCAAGACCCCACCCC
>CAUYON010111104.1:0-16371 GCA_963573935.1 Arctocebus calabarensis | reverse complement strand
CCCGCCAAACAACAATGACGGCTGCAACCAAAAAAAAAATGGCCGGGCGTTGTGGCAGGCTCCTGTAGTCTCAGCTACTTGAGAGGCAGAGGCAAGAGACTCGTTGAGCCCAGGAATTGGAGGTTGCTGTGAGCTGTGATGTCACAGCACTCTATCCAGGGTGACAGCTTGAGGCTGTCTCAAAAAAAAAATTTTTTTTTTCATTCCTTTTCCTCAATTTATCCAAAATAGTGAACTTTTACTATATGTTTAAAGAATTAAAAGAAGTTGCCTAAGACCCTAGAAAATATTCTCCTGATGACTTATGTTGTGTTTAGAAAATAGATGGCAACACAGTGCAGTGGTTAAGAGAGAAAACGGATTACACAGACCTAGGCCTAGGTATGAATGTTCTTAACTCTATCACTAAAAAAATCTTTGATATCTCATTTTTTGTTTCCTTTTTTTTTTTTTTAGAGACAGTCTCACTTTATCACCCCTCAGTAGAGTGCTGTGGCGTTACAGCTCACAGCAGCTTCCAACTCCTGGGTTTTGAAGATTTTTTTTTTTTTTTTTTTTTTTTTTAGAGACAGAGTCTCATTTTATCGCCCTCAGTAGAGTCCGAGGTATCACACAGTTCAGAGCAACCTCCAGCTCCCGGGATTAGGCAGTTCTCTTGCCTCAGCCTCCCGAGTAGCTGGGACTACAGTTGCCTGCCACAACACCCGGCTATTTTTGTGTTTTGCAGTTCGACCAAGGCTGGGTTTGAACCCACCACCTTTGATATAGGGGCTGGCGCCCTACTCAATGAGCCACAGGCGCTGTCCTTATTTTTTGTTTCTTAAAAGTTAAAAAACATAGTACATATAAATGGCTCAGGGCCTGGTGTTATGGCTCAACTCATACTTGTGATCCTAGCACTCTGGGAGGCTGAGGCGAGCTCAGGTTTGAGACCAGCCTGAGCTAGATCAAGACCTCATGTCTTAAAAATAGCTAGGCATTGCTATGAACTGTGACGCTATGGCACTCTACTGAGGGTGAAAGAGTGAGACTCTGTCTCTAAAAAAAAAAAGGAAGAAAGGCTAGGCATTCTGGCAGGCTGTAGTCCCAGATACCTGGGAGGCTGAGGCAAGAGAATCACTTAAGCCCAAGCATTTGAGGTTGCTGTGAGCTATGAGGCCAGGGCACTCTACTGAGGGTGACAAAGTGACACTCCATCTCAAAAAAGAAAACAAAACAGCTTAGCACTATGTTCTACATAGTAAGCTATAATAAAATTAATGTCCATTACAGGCTGTAAGCCAGGGCACACATATAAGAAAAATTAATGTCTGTTATTTATTAATCTTATTTAGTGAACTATCATCTATGATCTTGAAATGCAAGCATCAGTTTTTAGGTTAACAAATACACTGAACAATGAGCTGAAACTCTAGTGGAACCACATAGTACTTATGTTCTTCAAATAAGGAAAGTCTACAATGAAAATCTCTTGTCCTTTTATTTATTTTTATTTGAGGCAGGCTCTCACTCTGTTGCCCAGGCTAGAATGCCATGGCTTTAGGCCAGCTCACAGCAACCTCAAACCCCTGGGTTCAAGTGATCCTCCTGCCTCAGCCTCCTGAGTAGCTGGAACTATAGGAGCCTGCTGCCATTCCTGGCTAATTTTTTTATTTTTAGTAGAGATAGTATCTCATTCTTGCTCAGGCTGGTCTTGAACTCCTGAGCTCAAGTGATCCTCCTGCCTCAGCCTCCTAGAGTACTAGGACTACAGGCGGAGCCACCACACCTGGACTGTTTTCATTTTATTAAAAAGAGAAAGTTGGGGCAGCGCCTACGGATCAGTGAGTAGGGTGCCGGCCCCATATACTGAGGGTGTCAGATTCAAACTCTGCCCTGGCCAAACTGCAACAAAAAAAAGCTGTCATCGTGGCAGGCGCCTGTAGTCCCAGTTACTTGGGAGGCTGAGGCAAGAGAATCGCTTAAGCCCAAGAGTTGGAGATTGCTGTGAGCCATGATGCCATGGCACTCTACCGAGGGTGACATACTGAGACTTTGTCCCCCCCCCCAAAAAAAAGAAAGTTGAACCTGCTAATTATGTGAGAGACAAGTATCACTTTAAGTAACATTTTAGGCTCTAATAACTGCAACATAATGTTGAGAGAACCAGAGAAAAGCAACAGGGTTTAGTTCTAGTTTAAGTGAGTATAAATGCAGTTTCCAAACATAGGATCTATTAGGTTATAGGCAATTCGCAAAAGAAAAAATATTAAAGAATGTATTCAGTCTTACTATTTAGTGGTGAGGGAATCCTAAATTAAAGCCAGATACCAATACGTATCAAATGAACAAAATTAACAATTAGTATTTTGAAAGACATAGGAAAATGGGAACCTAAATAATGTAGTGGTAGAGTAAATTGTCACAACAACTTGGATGAGCAATTTGGCATTATGAAACTAATACAAAACTAAACTGCAGAGATTCTGTGCCATTCATGCTCAAAGAGATAGGTACAAAGATATTTGCTGCAACTTTATTTATTTATTTATTTTGAGACAGAGTCTCACTTTGTCCCTCTCCGTAGAGTGCATTTGTGTCATAGCTCACAACAACCTTCAGGCCTTGGGCTAGGGCAATTCTCTTGCCTCTGCCTCCTGAGTACCTGAGACTACGGGTGCCCGCCACAACGCCTGGCTATTTTTGTTGCGGTTGCCACTGCTATTTTAGCTGGCCAGGGCTGGTTTCGGGCCAGTGCCTTACCCACTGAGCCAAAGGCACCACCCTGCAACTTTATAATAAAAATTTTTACAACTTTATTGATAATTTTCAGTGGAATAGGCAAATATGTTTTATTCATGAAATGGGATATTCTATAGCAGATAAAACTAACGGACTAGAAATAATTTATCAATATAGGTAAATGCACAAAACGCAATAATGAGTAAGAAATCAAGATGTGGGCTCGGTGCCTGTAGCTCAAGCGGCTAAGGCGCCGGCCACATATACCAGAGCTGGTGGATTTGAATCCAGCCTTGGCCTGCCAAACAACAATGACAGCTACAACCAAAAAATAGCCAGGTGTTTTGGCAGGCGCCTGTAGTCCCAGCTACTTGGGAGGCTGAGGCAAGAGAATCACTTATGCCCAAGAGTTGGAGGTTGCTGTGAGCTGTGATGCCATGGCACTCTAACCTGGGTGACAGCTTGAGGCTCTGTCTCAAAAAAAAAAGGAAATTCAGATATGAAAGCATGTGTACTGTATGATGCCATTTTGGGGGAGGATGGGGGTGAGGTAAGATGTAAGTATACGTAAACTTAAAACTTATCTCCCCCTCCCGTGGTAATGATACCATTATTATCATTTTTAAGTGTATAGTCCAGTGACATAAGTATATCCATATTGTTGTGCTGCCATCACCACTATTCATGTGCAGAACTCTTTCATCATCCTAAACTGAAAGTCATCACCTCCATTTCCATAGCACCTGGTAGCCACCGTTCTACTGTCTGTCTCTATGAAGTTGACTATTCTAGGGTACCTCATATAAATGACATCACATGGTATTTGTCATTTTGTCTGGTTTATTTTATTTAACACAATGTCTTCAAGATTCAGCCCTGTTGTAGAATGTACCAGAATTTCATTCCTTTTTAAAGCTCAATAACATTTTATGTATATATACCAAACATGATACATGATAAAGTAGATTCTTAAGCTTTCAAAATAAAATTACATCTTATTTATTGTTATAAATATTGCAAACTATAAAAACACACATGAGAGTTATGTACATTGGCTTCAGGGTGGTGATCATTTTGGGGAAGAGAATTTTTTTTAATCTTCTCAGGAGCACGCTTGACTCCCAGCCCCCTACCCTACATGGTATTGGTAATGGTTCTCAAATATTAACATTACCTGGATGCAATTGTAGAGCTTAGTAAATTTAGGTGAAGAAAGCAATAGTGATAAACACAGCCGAAGAATGTCTTTGTCACCATTACCCTTGGTGCCTTAGATTTCCCTGTGATGTATGGTAAGAACTTTTCATAGGAGATTTTTCCTCCCGTAAAATTCTGAGATTTAGGCTCAGCGCCTGTGGCTCAACGGGCTAAGGTGCCAGCCACGTACACCTGAGCTGGTGGGTTCAAATCCAGCCTGGGCCCGCCAAACAACAATGACGGCTGCCACCAAAAAATGGCCGGATGTTGTGGTGGGCACTTGTAGTCCCAGTTACTTGGGAGGCAGAGGCAAGAGACTCGCTTGAGCCCAGGAATTGGAGGTCCTGTGAGCTGTGATGCCACAGCACTCTATCCAGGGTGACAGCTTGAGGCTCTGTCTCAAAAAAAAAAAATAAAGAAAGAAAATTCTGAGATTTATACATTAAGGATAGATACTGAAAGGCCTATGAAAGTGTCTAACCATGACAGAGCCTTTCTTGCTGCTGCTTCTGATGCGATTAAAATCCTTGTAGGAGGGAAGAAGTGATGATTTCCTACTTCTCAAAATTAGAGAAAAGGAAATTGTCAGCTAAATAATGATTTCTTTTTTCTTTTTGACACTGAGTCTCTTTTTGTCGCCCTCGGTAGAGTGCCATGGCGTCATAGCTCACAGCAACCTCCAACTCTTGGCTCAAGTGATTCTCTTGCCTCAGCCTCCCAAGTAGCTGGGACTACAGGCACCCAGCTATTTTTAGAGATGAGGTCTTGTTCTTGCTCCGGCTGGTCTCGAACTCATGAGCTCAAGCAATCCACCCACCTTGGCCTCCCAAGTAATGGCATTACAGGTGTAAGCCACCGTGCCAGCCCAGTAATGATTTCTTATGTGTGTATTTGAACACATACAAATGTACATCTTTAGAATAATCTTTAATTAAACTCATCTATGTTATGTGGTGTCAACATCATTATAGAAAAAAAATCTAGGCTCAGTGCCTGTAACTCAGTGGCTGGGGCCCCAGCCACATACACCAGAGCTGCTGGGTTCAGATCCAGCCCAGGCATGCCAAACAACAATGACAACTTCAACCAAAAAATAGCTGGACGTTGTTGTGGGCACCTGTAGTCCCATCTGCTTGGGAGGCTGAGGAAAGAGAATCACTTAAGCCCAAGAGTTTACTGTTGCTGTGAGCTGTGATGCCATGGCCCTCTACCTTGGGCAACAGTTTGAGACTCTGTCTCAAAAAAAAAAAAAAAAAGTCCATCAATTTTGTTTTAAGCAAGTGGCAGTCTTGGCCCTATAATTCAGTGTAGTGCTTCCATCTTTTCAACTCTTATCCAGTATTCATAAGTGATATTTGATACAGTCCCAAAAAATGAAGGCTAATAGGCAGCACCTGTGGCTCAGCGAGTAGGGCACTGGCCCCATATACCAAAGGTGGCGGGTTCAAACCCAGCCTTGGCCAAACTGCAAAACAAAAAAATAGCCAGGCGTTGTGGCAGGCGCCTATAGTCCCAGTTACTTGGGAGGCTGAGGCAAGAGAATCCCCTAAGTCCAGGAATTGGAGGTTGCTGTGAGCAGGGTGATAAAGTGAGACTCTGTCTCTACAAAAAAAAAAAAAATAATAATAACTTTAAAAGGCAGACATATATTCAGAACTACACACAGAAAATCTGGGCTTTTTTTTTTTTTTTTTGTAGAGACAGTCTCACTTTATCACACTCGGTAGATTGCCATGGTGTCACACAGCTCACAGCAACCTCCAACTCCTGAGCTTAGGCGATTCTCCTGCCTCAGCCTCCAGAGTAGTAGGGACGCCACAACGCCTGCCTATGTTTTTATTGCAGTTGGGCTGGAGCTGGTTTTGAACTCACCACCCTTGGTATATGGGGCCGGTCCCTTACTCACTGAGCCATGGGCACCGCCTAGCATCTGGACTCTTTATGGTTTTTAACTCTTTTTTTTAAATATATATATAATTTTTAATTAATGATCTTTAAAATTTTTTTTTTTTTGTAGAGACAGAGTCTCACTTTGTTACCCTCGGTGGAGTGCTGTGGCATTACACAGCTCACAGCAACCTCCAACTCCTGGGCTTAGGTGATTCTCTTGCCTCAGCCTCCCCGAGTAGCTGGGACTACAGACGCCTGCCACAAAGCCCGGCTATTTTTCTGTTTTGCAGTTTGGCCCAGGCTGGGTTTGAATCTGCCACCTTCGTTATATGGGGTCGGCGCCTGTGGCTTAGTGAGTAGGGCGCCGGCCCCTATGGTTTTTAACTATTAATAGTGTCTAGAAGTATCATAGCACAATAATTGAGTTTATAGTATCCATATTGAATATAATTTTAAAACATGTTATGAATTTTAGAAAATTTTTATTAAGTAATTAGAATTTAAAATTCATAAATATAAAACACATAATTTTTAAATTTTAATGTACGTGCTGTTCTGTAGAAATAGTGGCATGCTGCTTTTATTTACTAGTATCAGTGCTCCCCTTTGATAGCAGGCATGTTATGCCTGTAATCAGACAGGGTATTTTTCATTTTAATACATTTGAACTTTCTTTCATAGGGTTTCTCTGCTGGACTGTTTGCATTCTACCGTGATAAAGATGGAAATCCTCTAACATCAAGGTTTGCAGATGGTCTCCCACCTTTTAATTACAGGTAGTTATTATTTTTCTTCTTTTTATTTGAGACAAAGTCTCACTTATTGCCTTTGCTAGAGAGCTGTGATATCATAGCTCACAGCAACCTCAAACTCTTGGGTTCAAAAGATCCTCCTGCCTCAATTTTTCTATTTTTAGTAGAGACAGGATCTCAATTTTGCTCAGGCTGATCTTGAACTCATGAGCTCAAGCTATCCACCCACCTCTGCCTCCCAGAGTGCTAGGATTACAGGCATGAGCCACAGCACTAGCCCATTCCACCTCTGTTCTAAGTACTGTTTACATAGTATGTTTTTTTATTTTTTTTGAGGAAGAGTCTCATTGTCACCCTCAGTAGAGTGCTGTGGCATCACAGGTCACAGCAACCTCAAACTTTTGGGCCCAAGTGATTCTTCTGCCTCCTGCTCCCAAGTAGCTGGGACTACAGGCGCCTGCCACAACGCCTGGCTATTTTTTGGTTGCAGTTGTCATTGTTGTTTGGCAGGCTGAGGTTGGGTTCAAACCCATGGCCAGTGCCCTAGCTGCTAAGCTACAGGCGCCAAGCCAACAGTATGGTTTTAAAATCCTTTTACTTTTTCCAGGCTCAGTGGCTCACACCTATAATCTTAGCACTCTGGGAGGCCGAGGTGAGTGGATTACCTGAGCTCACAGGTTCCCAAACCAGCCTGAACTAGAGTGAGACCTTGTCTCTAAAAATAGCCAGGCGTTTGGTGGGCTACTATAGTAGTACTCCCTGTAGTCACAGCTAGGGAGTCTGAGGCAGGAGAATCACTTGAACCCAAGAGTTAGAGGTTGCTCTGAGCTGTGATAACACAGTGACCCAGGGCGACAAAGTGAGATAAAATAAAAAAACCTTTTACTTTCTACCTGATTTCATCTCACCTGTGTCTCTTATTGATGTGTAGTTGGATCATGTGTTTTTATTCATTTCTGTAATCAACCTTGTTCTGCCCCTCCAATGGCTTTCAAGTGCTATTTTCACCCTGATTTGGGCTGTTGGTTTAGGCTAGAGAGGGCATGAAAGACACCACAAAGCTTCCTATGCTGAGTGATTCATCGTTTTTAGTGAAAAAAATGCTTTCTGGATTGCTATAAGCCTTCAGTTAATTTTTTTCTATTTTTATTTTTTGAGACAGTCTTACTCTGTCACCTTGGGTAGAGTGCCGTGGTGTCATAACTCACAGCAACCTCAAACTACTGGGCTTAAGTAAGACTCAGTCTCTAAAAAAAAGATGACTGTCTCAAAATAAAAAAAATGGTGGCTCGGCGCCTGTGGCTCAGCGGGCTAAAGTGCCAGCCACGTACACCTGAGCTGGCGGGTTCGAATCCAGCCCGGGCCTGCCAAACAACAATGACAGCTGCAACCAAAAAAATGGCCGGGCGTTGTCGCGGGCACCTGTAGTCTCAGCTACTTGGGAGGCGGAGGCAAGAGTCTTGCTTGAACCCAGGAATTGGAGGTTGCTGTGAGCTGTGATGCCACAGCATTCTATCCAGGGTGACAACTTGAGGCTCTGTCTCAAAAAATAAAATAAAATAATAAAAATTTAAAAAATGGTGATGATAATCTCATAGGATTGTTGAAAAGATTAAATTAAAAATGCTTATGAAGGCTCAGCACCCATAGCACAGTGGTTATGGCACTCAAGTCTAGGATTACAGATGTGTAATCTGGTCTTGCCCAGCTTTTCTTGTCTTTTTCTTTCTTTTTCTTCTTGGCTTTCTTCTTCTTTGTTGTCTTCTTTTTGGTTTTCTTCCTTTCTTTTCTTTGTTTCTCTCTCTTCCTTCCTTCCTTCCTCCTCTCCTTCCTTCCCTCCCTCCCTCCCTTCACAGCAACCTCAAACTCTTGGGCTCAAGTAATTCTCTTGCCTCTTTCTCTCCCTCTCTCCTCCCTTCTCTCCTTCTCTCTCTTTTTTTTTTTTTGAGGCAAAGTCTCACTTTCTATCCCTCAGTAGAATGCCATGGCATCACTGCTCACAGCAACCTCAAACTCTTGTGCTCAAGTAATTCTCTTGCCTCAGCCTCCCGGACCTTCTCTCTTTCTTTCTTTCCTTCCTTCCCTTCCTTTCCTTTTTTTTTTTTTTTTTTTTCCTTGCTGTAGCAGAGGAATTCTAGGTAGGGAGGGAAAGGAAGTGTAACCCTGAGGTGGGGATGGTTCCAACCCCCAAACCCAGAACCCCTAGCGAGTATGGGCCAAGCAGACACAAGTTGCCAGTAGCTGGGCTAGGAAGGGAACAGCAGCCACTGACCAGCAAAGTTCAGTAAAGCTCTCAGATATTTTAATTTTATATTGATATTCATAAACATATTAACACCTGACTCTGAGGCTCAGTGGATAGCTCATTGGACAGCTAAACAGATGAAAACATAAACACATTTACATTTAAAGTGGTGATGAATTTGCAAAAATGACCGTCTTTTTATCTTATAATTACAGTCTTGGGTTATATCAATGGAGTGATAAAGTAGTCCGAGAAGTGGAGCGATTATGGGATGTTCGAGATAATAAGATAGTTCGTCACACTGTGTATCTCCTAGTGACACCTCGTGTTGTTGTAAGTATTACTGAACTTCTTCATATATCATGAGCCATCTGATCTCTTCTTCCCTTTCTTTTCTTTTCTTTTTTTTTTTTTTTTGAGACACAGGATCACGCGGTTACCCTCGTAGAGTTCTGTGGCATCACAGTTCAAGCAACCTCAGACTACTGGGCTCAAATGATTCTCCTGCCTCAGCCTCCCAAGAGGCTGAGACTACAGGCGCCTGCCACGACGCCCAGCTATTTTTTGTTGCAGTTGTTTAGCTGGTCCAGGATGGGTTTGAACCCACCACCCTTGGTGTATATGCCCAGCACCGTAACTACTGTGCTACGGGTGCCAAGCCTGCTCTCTTCTTTCGTTAGGGTTATTTCTTTACTAATCATTATTGTTTAGGACTTAGTTGTGATTAAATTTTAGAGACTATAGTAGGAAAAGAACTACAAATGCTATACAAGCCAAGAGAAATCTGAGGAAATGGAAATTTATCAATGATACTCTTTAGGCCAGTGTTCCTCTGTTGTGACATCTATTGGGATCCCTGGTATTTTTTCCATAATTGTTGATCATTTCATTTAGAGTCTATATTAGTCAGGTTCTCCATAGAAATAGAACCAAAATATATATACATCCACACACATACGCAGAGAGAGAGAGAGAGATTTCTTTTAAGGAATTGACTCAGATGACTGCAGAACCTTGGTAAGTCCAAATCTGATAGGATACGCCACCAGGCTGGAGATTCAGGGAAGACTTTGTGGAGTTCAAGGGCAGAATTACTTCTTTTTTTTTTTTTTAAAGACACAGTTTGGGCGGTACCTGTGGCTCATCTAGTAGGACGCCTGCCCCATATATCAAAGGTGGTGGTTTCAAACCTGGCCTTGGCTGAACTACAAAACAGAAAAATAGCTGGGTGTTGTGGCAGGCGCCTGTAGTCCCAGCTACTTGGAGGCTGAGGCAAGGGAATCACCTAAGCCCAGGAGGTGGAGGTTGCTGTGAGATGTGTGACACCATGGCATTCTACCGAGGGTGATAAACTGAGACTCTGTCTCTACCAAAAAAAATAAAAAATAAATAAATAAATAGACAGAGTCTCACTTTGTCACCCTCCGTAGAGTGCCATGGTGTCACGGCTCACAGCAACCTCCAGCTCCTAGGCTTAGGTGATTCTCTTGCTTCAGCCTCCAAAATAGCTGGGACTACAGGTGCCTGCCACAACTCTTGGCTATTTTTTTTGTTGCAGTTTGGTGGGACTGGGTTCAAACCCATCACCCTCAGTACTTGGGTCTGTCACCCTACTCACTGAGCCATAGGCACTGCCCCAGAATTACTTCTCATTCAGGGGAGGTCAGTGCTTGTTTTGTTTAATCCTTCAGCTGAGTAGATAAGGCCTACTCATGAGCAGCTTTAACTCAAACTCCACTGATTACTAATGTTTATTTTTATAACTAAAAAGCCCCTTCACAGAAACATCCCAAGTATTTGGGCACCCTGACCCAGTTAAGTTGATACATAAAATTAATCATCACAGATTCCCTTTTACCCCCTTATTTAATGACAGAAAGCTATTCTTCCTTACTCTTTCATTGACTACCTATAGCTCTCCATCCTCTGAACTTTTCTACTGCTCTTGTGTTATTTCCTATCTTTGGAGATTTTCTAACTAAAGGACAGAAAAAACCCAATGAGTAAAGTTGTATACTACTGAAGAACACTACTGAACTGTTTTTTTCCTGCAAAGGCTACATCCATAAGAAGAGTAATTTATAGCTCCACCAGAATTATTCAGAGAGCAGGGGTATTCCTATATCAGACAAAATAGGCTTGAAGTCAAAAACTATAAAAAGAAGAAAAGAAGGACATTATATAATGCTTAAAGGGTTAGTCCATCAGGAGACTATAACATTTGTAAGTATGTATGCACCCAACTTCAGAGTACCTAAATGTATAAGACATATATTAAAGGATCTGAAGGGAGAGAAAGATTGCAAAAGTAATAATAGGGTATTCTAGTATCTCGCTTCCAACATCAGACAGATCATCCTGATAGAAAATTAATAAGGAACCATTGGACTTGAATAACACTTTAGACAAAATGGAGCTAACAGACATATATGGAACATTCTGTCCAACAATAATAGAATACACATCACTTTTTTTTTTTTTTTTTTTTTAAACAGAATCACTTTGTCACCCTTGGTAGAGTGCTGTAGCGTCATAGCTCACAGCAACCTCAGAGTCCTGGGCTCAAGCAATTCTCTTGCCTCAGCCTCCCAAGTAGCTGAGACTATAGGTGCCCATTATAGCACTGAGCTATTTGTTTTGTAGAGATGGGGTCTGACGCTGGCTCAGGCTAGTCTAGAACTTGTGAGCTCAGGCGATTTGCCTGCCTTGGCTTCTTAGAGTACTGGGATTACAGACATGAGATACTACACCCGGCCAGAATACACATTCTTCTCAAGTACACACAGAACATTATGCAGGATAGATCACACGTTAGGGGGCACAGAATGAGCCTTAGTGAATTTAAGGAGATTAAAATCGTATGAAGTATCATTTCCAACTACCATAGTATGAAACTAGAAATCAATAACAGGAGGAATTTTGGAAAAGTTATAAGTAATGTTGAAATTAAACAACATGTTCCTAAACAACCCAATAAACCAATGAAGAAATTAAAAGGGAAATTACAAAACATTTTGAGACAAATGGAAATATAACATATGAAAACTTGTAGAGTACAGCAAAAGTGGTACTAAGAGGAAAGTTTATAGTAATAAATACTTACATCAAATAAGAAGAAAGATCTCAAATGAACAGCTTAGTTTTACTCCTCAAGTAACTAGAAAAAGAACCAACTAAGCCCAAAGTTGGTAGAAGGAAAGAAATAATAAAAGAACAGAAATAAATGAAATAGAGCCTAGGAAAACAATACAAAAAACTCAATGAAACTAAGAGTTGATTTTTTTTTTTTTGAGACAGAGCCTCAAGCTGTCACCTTGGGTAGAGTGCCGTGGCATCTCAGCTCATAGCAACCTCCAACTCCTGGGCTTAAGCGAGTCTCCTGCCTCCGCCTCCCAAGCAGTTGGGACCATAGGCGCCCGCCACAACGCCCAGCCATTTTTTGGTTGCAGCCGTCATTGTTGTTTGGCGGGCCTGGGCTGGATTTGAACCCGCCAGCTCAGGTGTATGTGGCTGGCGCCTTAGCCTGTTGAGCCACAGACACCGAGCCAAGAGTTGATTTTTTTAAAAGATAAAATCAACAAACCTTTTACCCAGACTAAGAAAAAGAGAAGACTCAAATAAATAAAATCAAAAATAAAAGAGGAAACAATACAACTGATACCAAAGAAATAAAAGGATCATGAGACTACTATGAACAGTTATACGCCAACAGATTTGATAACTTAGAGGAAATCAATAAATTCCCAGACAAACAAAGCCTACTGAGACTGAATCATGAAGAAATAGAAAGTCTGAACAGATCAGTAACAAGTAGAAGATTGAATCAGTAAAGTAAAAGTCTCCCATCAAAGAAAAGCCCAGGGCTCGGTGCCCATAGCATAGTGGGTACAGCACAAAGGCCAGCTCACCAGAAATGAAAATTGAAACAAAAAAATAGCTGGGCGTTGTGGCAGACAGCTGTAGTCCCAGCTGCTTGGGAGGCTGAAGCAAGAGAATCACTTAAGCCCAGGAGTTTGTGGTTGCTGTGAGCTGTGATGCCACAGTACGCTACCGAGGGCAACATAATGAAACTCTGTCTCAAAAAACAGAAAAAAGAAAATCCCAGGACCTAATGGTTTTACTACTAAATTCTACCAAACAGGGCTGGGCACAGTAAGCCTAGCCCTCAGGGAGGCATAGGCAAGTGGATTGCTTGAGCTCAGGAATTTAAGACCAGCCTTAGCTAGACTGAAGCGTGGTCTCTATTTAAAATAGAAAAAGTAGGCAGCACCCGTAGCTCAGTGGTAGAGCACCGGCCACATATACCAAGGCTGACAGGTTCAAACTTGGCCTGGGCCAGCTAAACAACAATGACAACTGCACCAAAAAAATAGCCAGGTGTTGTGGTGGGTGCCTATAGTCCCAGCTGCTTGGGAAACTGAGGCAAGAGAATCGCTTAAGCCCAAGAGTTGAGGTTGCTGTGAGTTGTGACGCGACATTAAAAGCCTTAAGATGTGGAAGAAGATGAGGATGCTACTCTCACTATTTCTGTTCAACATAGTATTGGAAGTCCTTGCCAGAGCAATCAAACAATAGAAAGAAATGAAAGACATCCAGATAGGAAGGCAAGAAGTGAAATTATGGCTGTTTGCAATAATGTGATCTTATATGTAGAAAATCCTAGAAACTTAACCAAAAAACTGTTAGAACTAATAAATGAATACAGTAAAGTTGGAGAATACAAAATCAACACACAAAAATCAATTAGTGCTTTTATATACTAACAAGCACTCCCCCAAAAAGAAATCAAGAGAACAGTCCCATTTATAATAGCTACCAATAAAACAAACAAAAATATTTGGGAATAAATTTAGCCAGGGAGTTGAAAGACCTATACACTGAAAACTGTAACACATTAATGAAAAAAGCTGAAGGCCTAGAGCCTCGTCTTACTACCACCTATAATCCTAGCACTTTGGTAGGCAGAGGTGGGTGGATTGCTTGAGCTCAGGAGTTTGAGACCAGCCTGAGCAAGAGCAAGAGCAAGACCCCATCTCTAGAAAAGTTAGCTGTGCATTGCAGTGGGCACCTATAGTCCTAGCTGCTCAGGAGGCTAGGGCAGGAGGATCATTTAAGCCAAGGAGTTTGAGGTTGCTGTGAACTAGGCTGACTAGCTCCTTTGACAGAGGAGACTCTATCTTTAAAAAAAAAAAAAAAGCTTGGCGCCTGTGGCTCAACGGGCTTAGGCGCCAGCCACGTACACCTGAGCTGGCGGGTTCGAATCCAGCCCCTGGGTCCGCCAAACAACAATGACAGCTGCAACCAAAAAATGGCCGGGCCTTGTGGCGGGCGCCTGTGGTCCCAGCGACTTGGGAGGCAGAGGCAAGAGACTCGCTTGAGCCCAGGAATTGGAGGTTGCTGTGAGCTGTGATGCCATAGCATTCTGTCCAGGGTGACAGCTTGAGGCTCTGTCTCAAAAAAAAAAAAAAACCCTCAACCTCAAACTCCAGGTTCAGGGAATCCTCTGACCTTAGCCTCCTGAGTAGCTGGGGCCACAAGCACATGCCACCACTGCCTGGCTGAGTTTTTAAATATTTTTTGTGCAGATGGGGTCTAGATATTGCCCAGGCTGGTCTCAAACTCCTGGCATCAGGTTATCTTCCCGCCTCTGCTTTCCAGAGTGCTAGGACTATAGGGGTGAGACACTGTACGTCCTTGTTTAGTAGTCATCCCTTCCTGGGTATGTAATGCACCCTCATTCATCTGGAAGACAGAGACATTTTTTCCGTCTGTCTCTGGTCAGGATCGACCCTTGGGTTTTTGGAGCTGGGTGCCAAAAATTAACACTAATTGGAACCCTGTAAGACAAAATAATCAGAAGCCTTTCCTATGGATATTTAACAGTGTGAGAAACCAGAAAGCCTTGTATTATCTGGATAGTTTCCTTAGGGAAAGCAATGTCCTAACTTGCAGGTCTCTGAACGTTATTGGAATTTTGTCCCACTTACTCCAAACATTCTCAGATACTTTGCACTCTGAAGGAAAAAGAGAGAGAGATAACCAAAGATTGGGAGGAAAATAGAATCCATATATCTGATAGGGGAGTAATATTTTTAAAATATAAGGAAATTGAGAGGTTCTAGTGTAGAACCAGGGTGAAGGTCCAAAAGAAAGGAGAAGAGAGCAGGCCAAGAACCAGGAAAGACTTTAATAGAGGGGGAAGCAGGATGGAGACTGACCAGGTGTCAACTCAGCTCCCACACAGTTGCAAAAGGCTTTTATTAGACTTATCAGTATAATTAGAAAAGCCCCCAAGGACCCCCCAGGACTCTTCTCTGCCGGGGTCAGGATTATTGGTAGGATGTTTTCAGGAACTCTGGCCTTGAGGCACTCTAGGAATCTGGGGAGGGATTGATGGTTTCTGACCTGATTTTCTAAAATGGGTGCACTCAGGTCAGGATTATCAGAATTCCTTTCTCATGGAAATCAGTATCAAAAAAAACAAAACAAAAGAAAAAAAAAAACAGTTAAAAGATGAACATGGTACTTTAATAGACATTTCTAAAATGAAAATGCACAGATGATTAGCAAGTATATGAAAAAATGTTGAATCCAGCCCACTCTTACTAAACAACAATGACAACTGCAACAACAACAACAAAAAAAGTAGCTGGGTGTTGTGGTTGGTGCCTGTAGTCCCAACTACTTGGGAGGCTGAGGCAAGAGAATCACTTAAGCCCAAGAGTTAGAGGTTGCTGTGAGCTGTGATGCCATGGCACTCTACCTAGGGCAACATAATGAGACTCTGTGTCAAAAAATAAATTAATTAAAAATAAATAAGTAAAAGATTTGAAACCAGTTTGGCGAAGAAATTGTACAGTCTTATACTCATTGCAGGGCTATTCCCAATAGCCAAGTTTTGGAGTCAACATAAGTGTCCATCAGCAGATGAATGGATAAAGAAAATGTATATTGGCTCAATGCCTGTGGCTCAACGGGCTAAGGCGCTAGCTACGTACACCTGAGCTGACGGGTTCGAATCCAGCCTGGGCCCTCCAAATAACAATGATGCCTGCAACCGGGAAAAAAAAAAAAAATGGCCTGGCCTTGTAGCTGGTGCCTGTAGTCCCAGCTACTTGGGAGGCAGAGGCAGGAGACTCGCTTGAGCCCAGGAATTGGAGGCTGCTATGTGATGCCACGGCACTCTATTCAGGGTGACAGCTTGAGGCTCTGTCTCAAAACAAAAAAAAAGAAAAGAAAATGTATATACAGTTAACCCTTGAACAACACAGATTTGGACTATGAGTGTCCATTTATTTATATGCAGGTTTTCTTCCCCCCTGTCACCCCCAAGACAGCTGGACCAAGTTCACCTCTTTCTCCTCCTCCTCAGCATACTCAATGTGAAGACTCTGAGGATGAGGACCTTTATGATGACCCACTTCTTTTTTTTTTTTTTTTTTTGAAAAGTTAAAAATTCCTTAATTTTTTATTCCTGGTACCACTACCACAATTTACAGGGCAATATACCTGATGTAATGAAAAGAAAAAGAAAAAGACAAAGCTACAACAGATAAAAGACCTCAG